>NDGM011108288.1:0-18883 GCA_002564305.1 Octomys mimax | reverse complement strand
GTGTGTGGCCAGCTCAGCCCACCAGGGGGCGGGGCTGGCTGACGTGGTGCTGGGGGATTGAACTGCGGTCTCTGTACTTTGCCAAGCTTGTTCCAAGTAGGCGCTTTAGACCACTGAGCCCTCTCACCAGCCCCCTCCTCATAGACTTTTACCCTGAGAAATTCTTTTGGCTTCATGCATTAAGGATCAGACTTAAAAAGTAACACCCTTCATCTCTAAAGTAGCACTCAAAATTACTTGTACCAGGTTCACAATATATATGGTGAATTTTAAAACATTTTTTCCTCTCATACATCTAGTAGAACTTGTCCTCTACGGTGGCTAAAGATGAACTGTTGACAGTGCTGTGGAACAGAATGGCTAGAGAGGCATAATTCAGAATGCACACATGCAGGGTGCATCTCAGCTCCACCTGGCGTGGGCCTCGGACAGCTGATTTGACCTAAGTCCCTATTCTTTAATCATTTTTGTGCAAAGATAAGATGATATATTGTGCCCAGTGCAAGGCATGGCATAAAGCACTCAGCACTCTCGACGTCACCGCTGTCCTCCCCACTTCTACTCACTCTTGTACCACTTGCACTTCAACTTCTACCAGCCTCCACACTAGCTCTCCTACTGTTACAGAGCATACAGATGTGCACACACGTGTGAATGTGTATTTTATAGATGCACACCGAACCTCACCTCCTCCTTCACCGTAACCCTGGTAATTCTACTAGGACCGCTGCAGTAGCAAAGAACAGATACAACATTTTCAGTCTCTCTCACCCCTGGCACTGAAGATTTCTTTTATTCTTGTATTTATAACCCGATTCTTTCTAAAAATGATCCTAAAACTGTAACACACAAGTACATTTGATTAAAATGTTGGCTAACCTTGAAAAATATACCATCTCCTCTGGCCCAACTAAGATTTAGGCAATTAACCCTGAAGCTATGTTGTCACACATAGCAGGAGCATCTGGTAGCAACTGGAGTCACTAAAGAGGAGTGTCATTGGGTCTAAAGCAAGGAGGACCCCAGAGGACTGGCCACATTATTAATAAAGACATAAGGAAAGCATAGGATGTTGGCTCTAGGTGCAAAAGTAGAAAAGCTCTGAGATTTCTCACTCAATTAAGTCATACACCCTTGTTCACATTTGTTTTTTGAAACAGGTCTCACTGTATTGCCCAGGCTGGCTTGAAATTCCTGAGCCCAAGTCATCCTCCTGCTTCAGCCTCCTGAGTAGCTGGAATTGCAGGGGTGTGTCACCATGCCCCATCACTGACCCTTGGAATAAATTATACTCAGATTGGGTTTGCACAGGCTATCTAATTTCATCTTCTTAGAGGCACAGTGGAGAAACGGAGGCTTGGGGCTATTGGGTAACCTGCCCAAGACAACCTTGCTTGAAGTGGCAGGGGTCTGATAGCAGATCCCTGATTCCTATCCACTGTCGTTCCCTCTGTACTGCAAGTCATTCTAGAATCAAGGGGAAACTGCAAAATGGAAAATACCAAAGCCTCGGAGGAGAGTGGAGGGCAGGGAACTTTTGAGAGGATGTATGTGGGGTATTTTTTCAAAACCTTTTGAAGCTGATCTAACATTTTCACAGAGCTGTTCTTCAGCATTAATCATTTGTATGGAAAACATGTTGTGGGGGAGTGGCTACTGTCTTACGTACCTAATATTATCACCTACATGCGAAGAGCAAGATTTACCTGCGATGTGTGTTTCCGAGGGACTGGTAACCCAGTGCGCTCCTCTAGGGACTTTCGAAGAGCACCCCGCCTACTCCTTACGCAACGCTGACAGGAAACCACTCCAAGTGCTCCTTTGGGTCACTCAGACCACACTTTAAAGTAGCTGCATTTCAAATTCCCGAGCATCTACTTCGAATGCCACAGTTCCTCACCCATGTTACCCTACCAGGCAGGCAGGGAGGACGCCACTGAGCCAGTGGCAGGTTTCCATGAGGTACCCGGGATCCCGGCTGCCCCGCTGCTGCCCAGAGCACGGGACCCCGCTGGGGGCAGAGTTCGTCCCTGTTGCCGCAACCAACCTCAACCGCTGCCTCTTCCCATGTAATGCTGCTTCCACGTCGCAGAATGACAGATGCTTGCTTCAGCCCTCATAGGTATTTAACTCAACCCTTACAACGACACTGACAATTGCAGCCGGGAATGCTTTCTCTATGCTTACTAGGACTTGATCTCACAGATCTGTCTCTGTCTCTCATGTGAAGAAACGCAAGGTTCAGTGACACAAAATCATTTCCTCAATCACACAGCTACTGCATGGACCTCAAAGCATACGTTCAAGGCTTTCTGACCCCAAAATCTACATTCTCAAACTGCAAGACATTCCCAGGACCATCCAATGTTCGAGTGTCACTTTTCTAAATTTTGCTTGTGCCATTGATTAGAAATATTAAACCTTTCCCATGCTGATTGTTATAGTTTGTGACTAGCTGTCCCCCCTAAGCCTCATGTAAGTTATGGGGCAGACGCAGCTGCAGCTGGAGGAGCAATGAGTGGCTTGAGGGGCGGGGCCAGAGGACCAGGGCCGGGCCAGAGAGGCAGGAACCTTTAAACTGGCTGGCCTGTGCTTTCTCAGAGATGTGGAGAGGGTCATCCTGGACACGGCAGCACCTCAGCCTCTCCTCCAGTGTCTTGAAACCTCCAGTAACTGTGAACTAAATAAACCTTTCCTTCCCTCATTTTGAGTGTTGGGTCTTAGTTACTCTTCTCTCATTGCTGATAAAGCATTTATAAAGATAGTGGGGAGATAGACCCAGAAAAGGGAACATAGCAAAACTGGCCTGGACATTGCTGGCTCTCATGAGGTCCAACTCTTCAGCTAACTTTTACTGAAACACTCTCCCGGGCACATACTCTCTTTCACACACCCTGCGGACATTTTCTTCACAGCAGTTTAGCTGGGGTCCTGAGGGCCAGGAGGCTTCCACCTCCCTGCTTTTGTGTCTGTGACCCCTGGGCTTGTAGTACCCTTGCCACTAATCTCTTCACAAGCTCCTGGTGTTTTTTCTTTAAAATCTTTACTAGGACCACTCTCTCTGGCCCTTCCAGGAACGCTTCTCCACATGGCATCCAGGATAACCCTAAAATATACGTAGAACTTGTCAGGACCCTGCCCAAGCCTCTCAGAGGCTACCCAGGAAGTTCTAAAGCATCAGCAAGCTCCTCCCCTGCACAACCTCGTTCCTGGGGGTCCACTTCCTGCTCCTGGAAAGCTTCTCCGTGCCCTGTTCCTTCTCAACCACCACATCTCGCCTTGGTCTTCTTACCCAAGTCCTTCTCCAGTCACCTTTGCCAAAGAGCCCGCCTCCCCTGTTTCAATATAGCACAGACTCTGCTTTATGATTAGTCATGGTCACAGTTCTACAATCCTTTCATCACTTTTAAAATTAGTTTAATTTTATCTCTGCTGTTCAGGTATCTCTGGTTCTCTTGTGAGGACCACACACTTGGGTCCCAGGTGCCCACTGAAGTACCCTCACCCTGTAGATTCCTGGTTGACAACTGGCTTTCTCTTTTGGATCCACCTCTCCTGATGTGCACAGAAATAGAGTGAGTATCCCTTACCCAGGTGCCTGGGGCCAGATGGTCCAGAGTACAGAGTTTTGTGGATTTTGGAATATTTGTATAGAAGAACTTGTTGAGCATCCTTAATCTGATCATTCAAATCAGAAATGCTCCAACATCCGAAACTTGTTAAGCTTCATGTTAAAGCTCAGAAAGTCTCAGATTCGGGGTCATTGTGGGTTAGAGATGCTCAGGCTAGGCTGGAAGCTCCTACATAAACACGAGATGATTTCACATCATTAGATTTTCTCACTGAGTTCTTATTTATTGCTGGACACTGTTGTAGAACGTAAAAATAAATGGAAGTAACGTTCTTGGACTCATTTGAAACATTAATAGTAAAAAAAAAAAAGCAGAATTACGTATGGAATGAATAATGTCTTGGTAAGAGGACGACCAGCAGGAAGCTGACATTTAAGCATATATTGTATCTAATTGCTATTTGCATATTTGTCTTTCTAGCCAATTAAAATGCCTATTCCATTATAGCAGAGTCTTTGCTTGAAAAATGGCCTGCTCATTGTTGGGCTCAGTCATGATTAAATGAATGAGTAAATATAAAAAATGAACCCTGCATTGTGAGGAGGCAGCAGGCGGTGCTGTGGGTGAAGACTGCTCGGCACACAAGTGGGGGGGGGGGCATTTCTCTTGGTCCTGGAAGCCTGCTGTTTAAAGCACAGCCACAGCATCAGTCAGTGAATGGCAAAGAGGGGGTTATGAGGGAATTCTGGAGATGAACAGTGGCCCAAACACGCAGAAGGAACTTCTCAGCCCTGGTAGTGTTCAGGTTTTTTAAATTTTTATTCTTTTGTTTTGGTTTTGGTTATTATTATTATTATTATTATTATTATTAATTTTAGGGAAGGGTCTAAAGGGTGTTCAGGGTCTCACTACTAGATCGGACTCATAGTGATCCACCTGTTTACAGCCTCCTAAGAGCTGGGAAAATTTTTATTCTAAAATTCAAAATAGACGCGTAGTTCTTGATGATTAATTTAATCAATATAGTTAGCTTCAAAAGTAGTAAGTTCACAGGCGAGGAGAGAATTCCACAAAAGGTAAAAGAACAAGGACAAATTTTTTGGTAGTGTCACTTGCAGCAGACTCTAAGGAGCAGAGGAGAGAGGGGTCCTTGTGCAACCCCATTTTTACATGGCAGTGACCCTTGCTGCGCACATGCAGAGCACAGGCTCTGATAATTTAGCTTTCCTTTCAGGACATAATATGAGATATGCAAAGCAACACAGACTATTCAGATAACAGAGTCCGTGTATGCACGTCAAGGTCAATGAAGGCTGAAGTCATTAGGGTCACTCACCCACCCCTGTTCTCAGCTGTTCATGGTGCAGCGCTCACTCATCACATATTTTTCTTTTTGTGCCCTCTGTGCGCTACAGTGTCAGGAAAACAGATGAAAAATAACACTAGTCCCTTCTGGAGTGTTTGGCTGACAGATACTTCCAAAAGCCCTTCAGGAAAAAATCCTGTCCAAACCAAGATCAAGCACTTGAAATCTCTGGTAAAGTGCAGAGTCAGCATCCTGAATAGGCTTTCTACGTAAGACGATAAACCTCGCTGGCTCTTGCTTTCTCTTCTACAAAGTGTGAACACTGGCCTCCTAGGAGAGGCATGAGGTAACTGCGCCAAACCTGTCTGACCCATGTAAAAGGGCCAGGTAAAGCCCCACGTGTGGCGAGTCAGATTCGTCCTCTCAGCCCTTTTGCTCCCAGCTTCTAGTGGAGCCATGGGAGGCCACATTCTCCAAAGAGGAAAAGGCTTCATCAGAGCTGGCTCTGAGAGCCTGGAGGAGCCTTGTGTTGCCACAAATCACCATCTCACTGTGCTGGTGCCAGCCAGGAGGTGAGCAGCAGACTACCTAGGAAAGCTTCGCTGAGTTTACAGCCAACCCGGTGACTTGCCTTCCCCCTTGAGCTCTAACTCTTGTTAGCTCAGCCTGGCACTAGATTCTCCAAAGAGCACGAACCCTACTGTGCATTGCACAGGCTCAGGATCCAGGATGTGAGGTCCTCGTGAGGACTGGTACAGGCCCCTGTCACCACCATTCATTCAAAAGCTGTCTCCCGGGGCCAGGGAGATGGCTCAGTGGAATAAGTGCTTCCCTGGCAAGGGCCTGAGTTCAATCCCTGGTTCCACAAAAAATAAGTAAATAAATAAATAAATAAAACAAAAGCTGTCTCCCATGAAACCCTCTGTGGTGCCTGAAAGGTCATAAACTGCTCTTTTTAAAGGAAGGAAGAAAGCAGAGGGAACACAGTGGACAGTAGGCAACTCCAGGTTTGTCCTCCCTTCCTACCCCTTCTCTCTCTCTCCCTTCCCTGGGAAAAGGAAAGTAGACTGAACGTCCTGCAGCCAGTGTTGGCACTCTGTCCTTTCATCTTGCGTGGAGAGGAAGTTAGGCCCTAAGAACTTTGGGGAAGTCTCTGTCGCTAAAAGAAAACAATCCATCTTTTAATGCTCTGCTTTTCCCTGCCAGTTACACCCACACAAAAGTGGACTCCAGCCTGCAACTTATGATTTGATTCCCCCCCCCCCCAATCATTAAGGATTTTGGCTTACCATCTGAGCATCACTGAAGAGCAAAGGCAAGGCCCGGCTGCACAGTCTGTCCTCTTTGAGCTCCACCCTGGCCAGCTCGCTCTCATGGAGCTCTCCAAAGACAGAATGAAGTGCTCAGGCCGGCATTTGCAATCACCTGCTCGGGCCATCTAGACTCAGTGTGCAGAGCGAACTGGGTTAGGCGAGCCTTGCCCTCCTGGGTTGTATGCAAAGGACCTGTGGGATCCTCGAGCAGCGCCCTGGGGTGGGTGAGAGGCTGCCACGCAGCTGCATCATCCGGGGTTACCTGACCTGACTACCCAAGGCCAGAGAGTCCATGAACCACAAACTTCCGGTGATTGTGGCTGGGAGACTTAAAATGAGTGTGTGGATATGTTTATGGCATAAGTCTGTGGAAAGAGCTCAGTGAACAGATGCCAAAGGTGAAGTTTTTCAAAAGGAGAAATTTTGACAATATGAGAGAACAGAAGCACTTAGGAAATCCACTGCTCCTGCCACTGGGTTCCTAGTGAAAGGCAGGCCAAGTGTAGCTGTGCTGTGTCCCCTGAAGTCCAATTAAAAGATGAGAAGTAGTAGTTCCTGAAGTACCATAAATGGAGGTCACCTTGGTGTTCTGGGTCTTAAAAACTCCCCAGGGTACAGGCACCACAAAAATGTTTCTCTTCTTTCTTCCCCAAGAGCAACTGACTTGAGCAGGCGGTGGCGTCCAGCCACACGCTCCTCCCAAGAAGAAGCCAGTGGTGTCCTCTGGTGCTGCTCTCACAAACCAGGCCGAAATGTCTTAGGTCCCAGAGTACTCAGGAAAGGGCACTGTGAACAATTAAAGAACCAGCCTCACCACACTCCCACGCACGCACCAGCGGTTTCTTTGCTGCTGTGGCAGTAATGTAGAACACAATCCCACAGCTTCAGGAGGAAGCAGCCCAATCTTGGTTTGTGCTCAGCACTGGTTGTGTTGACACCAAGAATCAAACTGTTACCCTGGTTTCCTCTTTCACTCATCTATTTACTTACCTACCTACTTCCTTTCCTTTCCTTTCCTTCCCTCCCTTCCTTTCTGTGTTTTGTACAGGGTCTCACTATACAGCTCAGACTCATAGTGATCCTCTTGTTTTCAGCCTCCTCAGTGTTGGGATTAGAGGCATATGTCACCCCCCTGGGACTGTGTTACCACCCTGGGACTCGGTCACGGGCTCAGCAAGCCTGGGGGTGGGGCCAGTGTGGCAAGTGGTACAGGAGATTGAACCTTGGTCTCTGAGCTTGCCTAAGCAAGCACTTAGTGGGCTGAACTATCTCTCTGGCCCTCCCTCGGATTTCAATTCCTACAACTTATCCAGTGATTCCTGGTTCTGCTCCAAAATACAAAGCCTATCATCTCAGCACTCAGAAGGCTGAGCTAGAGGACCAGTATGAGTTCAAGGCCAGCCTGAGCTACACAGTGAGGAGCTGGGGATTTGGCTCAGTGGTAGAATACTTGCCAGGCAAGCTGGAAACCCTGGGTCCAAAAAGAAAAACATAAACTTCCCCTAAAAGCAAGTCAACCAAAAAAAAAAAAGTAAAAAAAAAAAAAAAAAATCAAGAAGGCCAGAAACAAACAAGGCAACTGAACTACATAGTTGAGACCCTGTCATAAAAAAAGGAACCAAAATAGGACTTGAATCCATGAATTTCTTTTATCTAATTTCTACCAACTTATTTATATCAAATCACCCTACTGTGATTCAGTTTCCTCTTCTGTGAAATGAGATATCATCTGTCTCTTAGGATTTTCATAAATGTACTCGTTTATATAAAGTACTTAAAACAGACGTTAAAGCTGTTGTTATTCTTGCTGTGGTGGTGGCGGCTTCCTGGGTGGTCTTCCCATTTCCACTGCTTCCCCTCTACATTCATTGTTTATATAGTATCTGGAGTGATCTTTACAAACTAAATGGCCACTCATATCACTTCTTGGCTTGAATCCCTCTAATGGCTTCCCAGGGCCTGCATGCAAACTTCACGTTCGGACCTCGAGTCCCCGGGCTCACAAGGACTTACCTGCCATCTTCTTCCTTCTGGTTCTTTTACTAGCCGAGGCTGGGTTTCCCATGAGATTGCACCAGCTCTTCCTCCTTCTAGAATGTGCTTCTCTGAGGCCTTCCTGTTCTTCCTGCACCCAGTTCTTGTCTTGTAGGCCTTAGCTCAGAGGTCACCATTTCAGAGAGGCCTTTCTTGATCTTCTAAACTTTCTTCCATTACTCCCAGTCTCAAGTTATTAGGCTAATATGTCTAATTTCATAGCACTCACCACTATTTAATCAAGGACAGCAAATGTGTTTGCCCAGCCACAGTGATGCTATTATTATCTTTCTGCTGGGAGGCACCCGGCTCCTCCATCCCAAGGTCCAAGCCTCACTCCTGTCTAACCCCAGTGAGGTACAGCCGCATGACCCACACCATCCGGAGAAGCCCTCTCAGTTCCCCTGAGGCCCAGGCAGACATATTGAAAGCACATATGGAAAAGTATGCCCCGGAGTGCTATGACAGAGGCTGTCCCAGAGATACACACCAGAATGATACTAGTTTTAAGAACCTTCACAAAAACAAAGACATAAAACCTACAAGTGCAAGTGAGACTCCTGAGAACCCACCTGCAAGCCCTTTCCTGAGACCTGCACACTTAAGTCTTCTCCACTCCTGCTGGAAGCAGCCCTTTCCTGCCTTTTGGCGCTGAACCGGGGCTTCCCTGAGTCTAGACATCCCCCTGCCCCTTCACAACAGGGCAGAAGGTATATTGAGAGCTAACAAATGCAATAGCAGCAACTCCTCAGGCCTGAGAGAGGCCTGTCTGAGTGACTGATGCGCATAGGCCACACAGACACCAGCTGCCTGTTGGGCAAGGATGCTGGCCAGCATGAGTTAGGCGGGCAATGACAGAATAGACTGTCAGGGACTCATAACATGCTCCTCTTTCAGAGGCAACATGGCTGGGGAGGCGAGAGTGGGAGAAACCAAGTGCCTCTGAGGTCTTCTGTTGGGAGCCACAAAAGCTAGAAATTAATGATATGTGGGGGGGGGCAGGATGAGGCCTCATTGGCTAAAGCAGTCAAGCTACTTCAGTCTTGAGAAGAACATCCTGCCTGGACAGTGTGGGCTATTAGTCGCTAAGCAACCTTGTGTCTTGTAACTTTTGCAAAGGTACAAATCAGCGCCCTTCCTGTTGTTCAGGGGTCCTTTGCCAATCACGCACGGTCCACCACGTGCCCTCAGCTATTATCTCTTGTCTTCATTTTCTAAATCCTCACACCATTTTCTCCTGGGGACCACCAAGAGAACAACAAATCCCTACAGTCTCTTGTGTACCCCACATTTTGTGCTACACATCTCAAATGGTCTTCATGACACCACAAAGGAAGAAAGGGTCTCACTGTGGGGCCTTTCACAGATGTGGGCACCAATGCTGTGGCTAAGGAATGAAGCAGCAGCTTGAGCCTGTAGTAGCGGGCTCCAGTAGTGACCCGCAGCAATGGCTGATCCATCAGCTAGTGCGGCTGCTCAGAGTCCATATGCTAGAAATGGAAGATGGCTACGGTGGGCACATCGCCTTCTTCATAAGGCCAGTAATGTGTATGCAAATGAAGTCAGAACACGACAACTACCTGATGAATCATGGTGGGATGCAATAGAGGGTTAGAGAAGAATGTAGACTGTAGATGCTTCAAGTAGTGTCATGCAGAGAAGGGTGAAAAAGGGGTGACACTGTGCTGGGGAGCAGAGCTTGGACAGCTGGTTAGGGGTTTGCAGGACAGAGCTCAAGCCTTTTCTTCCCAGCTCAACTTGAAGGACTTTGAAATAAAAAATCAAAAGTGTATGGTTTTTTTAAAAAAATTTTTTTTGTATTTTTTTTCTTTCTCTTTTCTAAAAGTGTGTATTACGGTTTGTGTTTAGTTGTCCCCCGAAAGCCTCATGCAGTCATGGGGCAGTTTCTAGAGTTTGTGATTAATTCTTAATCCAATGCTGGGATTATGGGCATGAGTGCTACACCCACCATGGGACAGATAATCCGCATACAAATGTAGGGAGGGGAAACAAGCTTGCTAGCTGCAGCAGCTGCTGCCCCTCCCTTTTCTCCTTGCTGTTTTCCTGCCTCTGTGAATGCCATGAACAGCTGCCCTCTGCCTTGTGCCACTGTGCCTTGGAGCCAGCCTCGTATAGACTGAAACCTCCACCAACTGTGGAGTAAAAGTAACAGAAAAGTATCTGAGACAGTGTGTGTGTGCACAGATGCATATAAGACACAAACGATGACCAAAATATACCATAAACATTGACATCTTTAAAATCACATTGACTTTTTACAAAGATGGTGCCGAAGGCAAAGAAAGAAGCCCCTGCCCATCCCAAAGCTGAAGCCAAAGCAAAGCTTTGAAGGCCAAGAAGGCCGTGCTGAAAGGTGTCCACAGCCACTAAAAGAAGAAGATACTAACGTTACCCAACTTCCACCATCCCAGGACACTGCAGCTCCAGAGGCAGCTCAAATACCCTTGGAAGAGCACCCCCAGGAGAAACAAGCTCAACCACTATGCCATCATCAAGTTCCCCCTGAACACAGAGTCAGCCATGAAAAAGATCAAGGACAACAACACACTCATGTTCATTGTGGCTGTCAAAGCCCATATGCACCAAATCAAACAAGCTGTGAAGAAGCTCTATGACATTGATGTGGCCTGATCAGGCCTGGCGGAGAGAAGAAGGCATGATTATGATGCATTGGATGCTGCCCACAAAATTGGGATCATCTAAACTGAAGCCAGCTGGCTAATTCTAAATATATACTTTTTTTCCAGAAAAAAATAAATAAATAAAATCACATTGAAATCTTTTAAGATTTAAAATTAAATTAAATCTTTAAAATATACAATGTCATTGTTCTTCTTCAAAATACTCCCACTCACTTTGAATGCACTTCACATTTAAGCCGCTGCGTTTGCCACTTTCTGATGTAGTTCTGGAAGTCCTGGAAGGTCCCTTCTGTGAGTATCTTTACAAGGTGTGATACGCACAGATATAAAATGCTTCTGCCAAGTGCCAGCAAATAGAAAGGCATAACGTAAAAACATTATGCTGTGTCCTCACCAACCTGATTCACCCAGTTTCACTCTGTGCAACTTCTGGCTGTTCCTCAGATCACCATGAAAAGCCAATGTCTTCAGTCAACTCAGGACATTGAGGCAGCCACACAGTGCGATACAGACCCTGATGAAAAAGAACTTCCAGAACTGCTTCAGAAAGCAGCCTGAAGGATGGGATAAGTGTATTCAAAGAGAGGGAGAATATCTTGAGGAGGCTTAATGCAATGAATATTTCACTGTAATAAATTTTAAAAAATTTAAACATTCATTGTATTTTTTCTATCATGCCTCATTGTTTTGTCCACCTTGTGAATTAATTACTGAATTCTCAATGTATACAAAAATGCCTGGTATAGGGATTTCAATAAACATGCACTGAATTAATGAAACTTTTGGGGCTGGGGAGATGGCTCAGTGGAATGAGCGCTTCCCTGGCAAGCACAAGGGTCTGAGTTCAACCCAAAAAATAAATAAATAAATAATGAAACTTTTTTAAAGAAAAATGCTGGGTTTTTCAGGTACTGAGTTCCTCATGAGTGGATTTTTGGAACTATGAGCTTTATAAGCCTGAATTGTTACCCTTGGTGGGAAGGTATACAATAGCTACGCCTCTCTCTGGGCGCTGGGCATAACAGCAAACACTTCACAGTCATTTAACCCTCCCTAGAATGGTATGAGTTAAGTGCTATCGATACTGCTATGTCACAAAAGTAGAAAGTGAGGTTGCAGAGGGAAGGCCTGAGGTCACAGATATTAAGTGGTTGCTCTGGGATTTAAAACCCAGGCTTTCATTAACTTTAAACTATGCGGCTGGCCCCACCAGACAACCCCCAAGTTCCTTTCTTGTGATATCATACATTCTATTTCTAAATCTAATGCCTACATTAAAGATTACTCACCTTGTTGAAGATTAATACCCTAAATATGGGAGAGCCTCTTTTGAAACCAGTTCCCATGGCAACTGCACCCATGGATATTGGGCCTCAGGGCACTGATGGGCTCTGATATCACTGACCAGAGTCCAGAGTCTTTCGCATGACACTTCAAACCCAGCTGTGCTCAGTATCTGCAGGAACTGCACCCAGGACCCCTTGCTGGTCCTGCAGATAGCTAAGTCTCTTAGTGTTTACCTCCAGCCTCTGCACACCTCCCATAGACTTAAATCATCTCTAGGTGACTCGTGGCACCTAATACAGTGTAAATGCTACATAGATAATTGTTACACTGCATTTGGATAATAAAGACAAAATGTCTTTACGTGTTCATTAAAGGCACACTGCTTTCCCAATATTCACAGTTCGATCTCATCTCTTATTTTTTGCATGCTAGGATACTTTTTTGTTTATTTCTTCTTCCTCATTACTATGTCTTTATTGTCAACCATGGTCTATGTCTATCCTGATTGTTCACTGACCAGTCCAGGCATCCATCCATCCATCCATCCATCCATCCATCCATCTATCCATCTATCCATCTATCCATGCATCCATGCATCCATGCATCCATCCATGCATCCATCCATCCATCCATCCATCCCTCCATCCATCCATCCACTAGCACTTAATGGGAATGTGGTTGTTTCCCTAACCCTGCCCATATATGCATACTTTACAGTGTCACAGATAGAAACAAATGAGGAAGGCCATCTAATTCAAGTCACTATGTAGGACATAGATCAAGTGACTTTATCTTCTATGAAGCCACCCCTCAGTAGTGTAGTTTCTCTTTGCCTATCTTGTCTCTCATTCTTACCACAGTATGGCTGTACCAGTGGTGCGAACATTTTAGAGACTGATTGCCCAAACCCACTTATTTATCACAAAGTGCCAGCACTACAATTAAACTTGAATAGTGAGGTTCTAGGCTAGAAAAAAACAACTACTATTTCGTGCTGGGCTGCTGGGGTGACTCTGCTTGCATTCTGATGGAGGGGACCTTGTATACCTGTGGTGGCCTGCATGCCATAGGTTCACCACCACTGGTCTAGACCATAACTGATAAATAATAAAATCTCACTCCATCCTGAGTTATGTTCTAAAGTTAGCATGAAAGGGAATAGTTGGAATTGCCCTTAGGAATCCCCTAGGAAGACAGTGCCATCTTGAAGACAGGCCACTGTCTGCCACAGGCCCCTCACAGCGGGTTTGTCCGCACATAGAAAGGACTTGCTATTTCCTTGCATAAAGAGTCAAGAAGTCATCTTAGAGTAAAGAGGCGAGGAAGATGCACATCTGTTAGACCTAAAACCACAGCAGGCTCACACTGAGATGCTTACAGTGTGACTTCAACAAACCCCAGCTCAGCAGAGTGCTCTGTCCCCTCCTGTGCCCTCCCACCTGGCCAAACTGGCCATATGCACACTCTCCCTAGCCATGTGACCACCCAGCCAGTTGTGGCAGAGCTGCCTTTAAAGCCTGCTGCTGGCTTCAAGGTCTGAGCAAGCCCACCTGCCCGACTCACTGTGTGCATTGCAGACCCTCACTATATGGACTGACCCTTGCAGCAGCGGATAACTGATAGCACTCTGAAGACTTCCTGACCCTCTCAAGGAAACGCGACCCCTACCTCATGTGTGCAAAGTCTACATCTTGTGTTTTCTTCTATTACAAACATAACAGCTGCACTATTATAAACATTTGACACATGAAACAATAGTATGAACATTTGATATTTTAGTGTAGCTCCCCTTTTAAGACTAGCCTTCTTGCAAAGAAGAGCATTCATTGTGAGGCTTTTGAGGTCCCAAGACAACATGTGGGCACCTACAGGTTTCACTCTTACACAGCAAGTGGCAAACACTCAAAGGTCAGGGCAGGAGCTGTAGGGGATCTGGGAGCAGCAGGCATGCAGTCATCCCGAGACAGCCCGGAGGACATCTGTGCAAAGGCTGTCAGCCCCCAAAACTCAACGGACACCACGCAGGTGGAGGGCTGCTGAAGTGCCACGTCCGTGGCAAGGCACAGAGGAGGAGCGCCCCAGAAACAACGTCCTCCTCCCATCACCACCCCAATTCCCAGCCGCCCGGAGCGTTCTTTATGTCCCCACTTGGTCTAGCATGATGGAAGCTGATATTTCAATGTATGGACTCCCTCTCTCTCTTTGCAACTTAGTTTTAGCACAGAAGTTACATACATGTCACTTAACACTTCATTCAAAGCAAAAGTTGCTCCCAACCTCTCCAAGCAGCACAGACACTGGGCTTTTGGTGAGCACCGACATCAGGCCCCTGTGCAGGGCTGGAGCATGGACTCACCTCTCTGGAGGACCAAGGAGCTCTTTGCCATCCGCTGCAAGGGCAAGAAGCAGAGTGAGAAGGAGTCACTGGCCTTAGTCTGGTGGAGTGAGGGCTTTTCATGCCACAACCAGCTCTCGAGGCCTGGTGGGGAGTGGCAACTCATCTGGGACTCCGGGGACTCCCTGTCCCTGCACTGCGGCTGTCACCCCCAGGTCAGGGCGCAGGTATGGATACGATCTCCCTGGAGGGCGGGAGCCTCTGTAGGGTTTCTCTATTCCTATCTTATCTTGTACAGAGCAGGGCAGTGAGTACGGCTGCCCACATGTGGCTGCAGGCGCACTGGCCGTGTGCTAAGCATGATTCAGGGTCCTCTGAGGTACTCAAGTGCACATCGCCTTGCTGTTCTCACAGTTCAGTCTTGTGGGACTGAACTGTGATTACTGCTACCTTTAAACCAGCAAAAAGACTCAGTGAGAACAAGGCCTGAACATCCAGGGCTGGGGCTGGGGAGCTGGAGTCTGTGAGGCCACTGAATTATGAAGACGTGGTGCTTCACTCCTGCTCCTGGAAAACTGTCTCTCCCATGAGGGAAGCAGACGAAGGCTTAATTATGTAACATTTATAAAAACCACACTTAGCCTTCTTTGATGTGGAGATAGTCAGGTTACTAAAGTAAACTAAGGAGAACGCTGTCCCTCTACGTAGGATTTCCTTCCAGGCTTAGGATGGGTTGGAGCACCGGTTCTCCAAGTGTGGTCAGTGGCAGCATCCCTTTATGACTTGTTAAAAGGCAGATTCTGAGGCTCTACCACAGGCCAGCTGAATCTGAGATGCTGGAAACCGAGCCTGGCAGTGTGAGCCCTAACAAGTCCTCTCGGTGATTCCAACATGTGCTCAAGTTGAGCATCATCAAGCTGGAGGAACCCACGAGAGGAAGTTGCCTGAATCAGTCAAAGGAGCAGTGTCCTGCTTTCTGCATGTACCAGCTGCTAGTGGCCGTGGCCACAGTAAGACATGTGTTGGCACTACCACACATGACCCCCAAAAGTGTGTTCTCCTGCAACAGGACCCAAGCCAGGTGTTTCAAGTGCCACCAAGGTCAGGTGGGGGGGGGAGGTGTGGGTGACTGCCGTTCCTTCAGCAGCAGAGTAAGACGCAAAGTAGCACCGAGGAATGTGCTCCAGAGCTGTGTGAGTGCCTCCAAGGGACGGGGAGGGCAGGCTGGTCCCGTACGACCCTGCTGGACCTCCAGAAGGCCTCGGGCCACGTTCCCACTGGCTTGCTCCTGTTAGCCCACACCTCCCCTGCCCTGCACCATTGTGTTGGCAGCAGGCTCTGCAGGGAGCACCAAGGCTCACCAGCTCCCTGTTCAGTGACTTTTTGTTCTCTTCCTCTTGGATGGATTCCCAGCCCATCAAGCACTCTCAGGGGAGGCAGGCTGCCTGGGAGTGGCAGGGCCAAGTCCCACAGCTTTTGTCATGTAGCAGGCAAGCTGTCCAGCCTATGTAAGTGCACCACAGTGATGGACATCTGGCCTGGGCAGGGCAAGAAGGGTGATGCTGCCTTACCTGGGCATCGGTGCCGAGGGAGGGACCCAGGACGTGGCCTGCAGGGCACTGGAAGTGTGCAGCTCCCACGTTTCCTTACCTTTGGCTTGGGTCTTGGTGAGGGCAGCCAGCTGCCTCTGGAAAGCCTGGAGATCTATGGCTGGGGGCTTTGGAGGCTTTGGGGGAGCAGGACCCAGAGACTCGACGGGAGGCAGTGGCTTCATTCTGGGGAGCTGGGGTTGCTTGGTGTCCAGAGGGTTTGCTGAGCAGAGACAGGACAATGAGCAGGTCATGGTTTCCTTGTCATGACTGGTTCCCCTGCCTCAGTCCTCCTCCTGGCCATCTGCACCCACTCAGCAGCCAGTGTGCCCAGCCCTCAGCAGACCACTGCCTACCTGTCCCACGCCAGTGCTTGGCCTGCCCCACTGCATGGCATCAGCCCTCCACAGATCACCAAACTCAGCCCAAAGTCCTTCACCTCTTACCTGAGACTGTTCATTCCTGTTTTGGGATGCCTCTCTTTCATCTGTCTGTCTGTCTGTCTGTCTGTCTGTCTGTCTGTCTGTGTGTCTCTCTGTCTCAAGCTTCAACTCTCACCCCACCCCAACCCCACCCCACTCCCATACTGGGGATTGAAGCCAGAGCCTTCACACTGAGCTATAACTCACCCTCTACCTTCTTATTCTTCTTAATTTTGAGAGATTCTCATTAAGTTCTTAGTGGCCCAACTTAGGCTCAAATTTGAGATACTCCTGCCTTAGCCTCCCAGAGTACTGAGATTATAGGCTTGTGCTATCCTGGCCTGCCTTCAACCCATTCTAAAAACTCTGCTCCAATGATAGCTCCAAAAGCTCAGGATGGCTTTTCTTGATTTCTCCAGAAATCAAAGCCAGAATGACCCACTCTCTGATTTGTATTCTATCACCAGTGCCAACACTGTAACACTAGTGGAGAGGCTGGTCCCTCTCCCTATGACCGTGGAGCCCCAAGGCAGGAGCGTGTCCTATTTAATCTCCCAGGACCTGCTAAGAGGGGACAGAGAGATTGTTTCCTGAAAGGATTCTTTAAACACTTAGGATGTAACATAGCACATGGCTACAATGAGGAGAAAAATTTCTTCTGATTTCCAGGGCTCATAGCCTAGGACTGGCTTCAAAACTGCTTTGTAATTTTTGGCATCTGTTAATGTTATACCCTTGAATTTTCTTTTAAAGTCAAGATTTTATGTATTTCGTGCTTCTGCACTCAAAATCCAATTCCAACAGAAATTTCAGTATTGTACATGGAAATCATATCTGCCTATTACACTGAAAATAACACAGAAAGGTCTTGTATAATCCTTGATATTTGGTCCTGGGTTTTTCAAGCTGGGAGTGGAGGGACAGCATCCTTGCCCCACCAGCAGGGGGCACTGCTCTAGATGCGCAGAGTAAAATGCTTCCCTTCTGAGGCTTTAGCTCTAAGCCCAATATCAGAAGGCACAGTTTTTATCAAATTAGAGAGAAGACAATGAAAATACACTATCACTTACCGACTAGGTTTCTAATTTTTACCAGGCATCTCACTAAGTAATTTACAGTAATTTCACTTAATTTCTCCCAATAGTTCTAATTTGTTTTTATCCATCTTTCCACCCTTTCCATCCTTTCTTTTCTAAATGTTTATTGTATGCCTGGTATTGTTCTAGAAGCTGGGAATAGAACACATGCAATCCTACCTTCAGGAATTTCTACTCTAATTGGAGGAAATGGATGCAAAACAAGTGACAAACAAGCAAGATAATTCAAGAGAGATGTCTGGTGCTCTTGCCTCAGTTGATTGTTGCTGGCAAGGGAGGAAAAGAGAAGTAGGAAAAAGATCTGAGACTCAGAAAAGTCCAGAATGCATGGCCGTAAAGATTGTGGTAAGTAGTTTAGTCTGTAATCTCAGGACTGGAGAAATCAAGGAGAATTTTTAAACAGGAATTCTACCCACCTATCTAACCATGAATGTATCCATCTGTGAATCCATCCATCCAGGAACCCATCCACACATCCATCCACCCAACCATCCACCCACCTACCCACCTACTCATCCATCCATCCATCCATCCATCCATCCATCCATCCATCCATCCACCTACCCACCCACCCAATCATTCAATACATTTTTCTTTTGAGGAAACATTTAACCTGGTCTTACATCTTGTTCTTCTGGGGATATGGCAGCAAGGAAGATGATCTTTTTAAAAATTTTTCTGAAGTAAGTGAAAAAATGTATAACCACATACCAGGTATAGGAATAAGTGATATGGGAGGACAGCTTGGTAGCTTTTTCAAATATAGTAACCAACAAAGTCCACTCAGCAGATGACACTTGAATCAAGGCTTTCTTTGGTGAAGGGAAGGAGAGGCAGAAGAGTTTGCAAGGCAGAGGGGCTGTAAGTATAGAGTGCTGGGGTGGAGCCCACCTGGTGCTCTAAGGACCAGCATGGAAATTGGGGGGGGGGGGCAGGGCATAGACCACGGCTCACTCCAGATGGCTGAAATTTCACTTGAATGGGGGAGGGACATGGTCTGTTTCATGCATTAGAGAAGACACATCCAACGAATGGGCCTGCAGGTCACGCAGGGCCCTGGACAGCTAGGACTACAGACCTACAAGATGGTAGACATTCTGGTGTGATTTATTTCACTTATGAGTATGGTCTCTAGTTACATCCATTTATATCCATTATATAAAAATAACATCATATTGTCTCTCTAGTGTAAGAACCTGAAAGAGGGGCTGCGGAGATGGCTCAGTAGAATAAGCGCTTCCCTGGCAAGTGCAAGGGCCTGAGTT
>NDGM011108280.1:0-11250 GCA_002564305.1 Octomys mimax | reverse complement strand
ATATATATATATATATATATATATATATATATATATATTCCTGATAGTTAAAATACGATATCTTGACACTACCAGATTTATTCTGTCTTTCTACAGAACAAGCTGTTAATTCAGGTTAGTGATTCGATAATTAGCTTAATGGAGATGTAAGCATTCAGAAAACTACACGACAAATTATATGATATTAGGTCAGTGAATATCTAATTTACAACCAGTCCCATGAGAACTTCGTTGTGCTTAAGGAACTATACATTAAACACAGAGGCTCCTAACTATTAATGCAATTATTACAGAGATGACACCTACTATTAGTGTGACTTCTGCACACCTTTCTCAGGTGTAATCTGAGAATATCATATATAAAAATGATACAATATTTCATTTATATACATAACACATATATGACTAGAAATGATAAAATATTTCACTGAACAAAATAATACAAATTTGACAGCATTTTTTGTATAACGTACTGCTGAAAAATGAATATATATATAATACATATACATATTACCTTTTGTCACTATGCATTAAAATTTTTCTGTCTGCAATGACCTGTGCCAAATCCGTTTAAACTTCAGGTAAGTAACCAGTACCAGTTCAAGCCCCTTTGACAGTTTGATTTATGGTTCAGTACATAAACTGCCTGCAAAGAACTTGCACTTTCCTTCATCATATATGTGTTCTCCTTGTATTTTTCTGCAATGGAGATGAGGACAATATCTTCTTTCTTTGTGTTCTGCTTAGTTAAGGCTGCTCAATTATGGATTCTTCATTACTACTTTATAAATTACTAAATGACTATTTATCTCTAAATAAATTTAGGAGCAATTTCCAAAACTTCAGCTACAAAGAACAAATACATGTTTAAATAGTACTTTATTAACATCCAACATTATTAATATCTTCAACTGAGGAATCTACAGCAAGTTTAAGTATAGGAAATATATGGCTTTCGCTATATTTTCTGAAGAAATTACTGGCTAAATTAAAACATAAGTTTAAATTTAAAAATTTTCTAGTAATGAGATAAAGAAAATAGTGAGCAATGCATGGAAAATGAGTAAAAATATATAGGTTAATTCTGAACTTATCTGGCCAAATCATTTCTTTAAATATAGTAGTCAAAGTACAGGATAGTCTAATGATTTACAGATATTTCAACTGTAGAAAATGTAGGACTAAAAGTTTTACTTTTTCAGTCTACAAGAAAGTTATATAAAGGCCATTCTCCTGTTTTGTTCTTTGAGGGATCAACAAGTTTTGGTGAAGAACAAATCTAAGAGTCATTGGTCAGGAGATTTGCGCTTACTGTAGAAAGGGTAGGAAAACTTCCATGGGAGAGAAGGACTATGGAACTGAGAAGATAGGGTTTTTTGGTAAACCACAGTACTGTATTCAAAACAGTTTCCTCTAAAAATTTTTATCTTCAAACGATAAAGAACAAACATTATGCTCAGACAGACGCAGGGACTCAGGTTCAATCCCAGGCCTGCCAAGCCGGCCCAGCCCCTGAGGCACTCTGAGACTGAGAATGAGACTGGGAGTTGTGGTGCCTGCCTGTAATGCCAGCACTGGGGAGGCTGAAAACAGGAGGATCACTATGAGTCTGATCTAGTAGTGAGACCCTGTAGACCCTGTAGACCCTGCACTAAATACAAAAAGAAAGAACAAACTTTTAGTTGCAATGTGTAAGGTATGGAGGAGCACAACGCAATGATTCAGAACCTAGTATGACTAAAGTCCTATGTTTGATCACAGAGACCCCAGATAAAAACAGAACAAACCTCCCAACAAGAGTAAAACCTTTTATTTTAAAGGAGAAGATATGGAACTGGGAACACACTGCTTCAAGTAAAAAACAAAGATTAATTTATATTGCAGCATTCTAAATCTTTTTGCTTAAGATTCTTTGAAGTATCCTACTGATGATAACCAATAGAAACCTTCCTATTGGCAGATAACATGCTTAATAGCAGCTATACACAGTAGCATGTGCCCTTTAGTGAGTATTAATGCCTTATAACTCATTGATAAGCACATTGTTAATTAGTTCATAGTAAAACCTGTATTGAATATAAATAATATCCAAACCTTTGCTAACTATAAAATGCAAGTTAAATTTAAATAATTATAAAATCACTACAGTTTGAGATTAATAACATGATTTTGTCAGTACTGTATTTGTAAGTAGTATTATGTACTTAATTAAACTTAGCCTAACTTGTGAAATGAGCAAGTAAATACTTGTGTATTAAAAGGCAGAGGGAGTACAAGCAAGCTGGTTACAGAGAGAAACGAGGTATGCGTTTCACTTTTGCTACATTAACTGCTCCACTGGAGCAAACTAATTAATTTTTCTTCATTGTGCTGTAATCAGCAAGCTTAATCTAGGGAAAAGAAGAATGTAATTGTTATTGTAAATATTAAAGGTCTTACTACCTGTCATTCAGTTGCAGTAAATAAAGAAATCCCAATCACTTATGAACCTGCTATGGCTACTGGCTTTGTTTTTTTGTTGAATATATTTCTTTTATGTACTATTAAGTACTTAAATTAAATCTTAGTAACATTTCTGTGCTGAGTATCATTAAAGTCTATTTGTTCCACAGGAGATAAAACTATTTGTCCATATTATCTCAATAAGAAATTCAATCCAGAGAGAAAGAAAAGTTTTAAAATTATTTCTTAAGCTTTTGTGCCCGCCAAATAGCTCAGCAGATTAAAAGCACCTGCAAGCATTCGCAGGGGCCGGGGGTTCTATCCCCGCGCCTGCGTGCCAGCCCCACCCTCGGGCGCACTGAGACAGCAATTGAGACTGAGCGTGGTGGCACGCACCTGTAATCCCAGTTCCTGAGAGGCTGTAAAGAGGCAGATCACTACGAGCCTGATCTAGTAGTGAGACCCTGAACACCCTGTAGACCCTCCCCTAAAATACAAAAAAAAAAAAAACTTTAACTTTGACACCTCACAGAAAAACACATAGCTGAGAACGTCATACTTCAGCCACTTCAATACTTGTTTTCTGATTGAATTATAACTGTCATTATTTTATACTTGCCTCTATGATGACAAAGTACATAAAGCTAAATATGAACACCTCGTAGATTAGGAGCAAAACTGTATAGTTGAATATGATTTTAGATGACAGGGAAATCACTAAAAACCAAAGGCATGCAGAGATTATAAGAGATGAAACAAAAAAAACCTTCAAATATTCAAATCACCCTATGGGCAAGTTGATGTGATCCCTACATTATATACATTGTGCATTTAGTTTAAAATATTATCATTTTTTTGGAGGTTATGAGCAGAATATATTTATTGCGGGAAAGAAAGCTCGTGTCCGAGAGAGGGGCAGGAGGGGGGCCTGAGTGGGTTGTGCCCTTAAAATATTATTGAGAGAATATATAAGAGTAATCCCTTTGTGGATCAGTTGGAGAAATACTCTGTATTTCAATGCTTACAGGTTTATTTTAAACAACGAAGCTTTGCATTTTGTACCGCATCTCCTCAACCATTCTCTCATTTCAGCTGCCGCTCCTACTTTTTGGTACATGACTAGGAAATCAGAAGGTTAATATCCACAAAGTAACTATCCATTGGCAGAAAGAGGAGGATCAAAAATAAACTGTCCCACCGGAGGTCATTTGTGAGGGGAAATCTACAAACTTACTCAGGATACCAGGACAGTTTCAGAGACAATCGTCTATGAGGATAATCCATCAAATACATAACGTTCTCTTTCTTGGATTTCCTTTCTTCTCTTTGATTTTGCTAATTCTCTTATGTACCTGAGTTCTTTTACCACATAATTTCTTTTGTAGCCAACAATCAAGGCTATGTATCAGACTTTGCTTTGGGAGAAACCTAAATTGCCACTCTTACCTATCTCTCACTTATGTTGTGATCAGATAGGGAGGACTAGCTATGCCTTTTAACTCTTGAGGGGCCAGTGCAATATCTGATACTAAACTAAGTTATATAGGTTCTGTGATTACACTCTCAATTCGCAAGAAATTGGTATTCAGAAAAGTAAGATGGGACAGCTTCCCCAAGGTCACGCAGCTCTAGATAATGGAGAAAGAATTGAAACTCATATCTCTGCTCCTTGTAACATTGCTACATGCCTTTTCGTAAACTCTCCATGGGCTTGCTTTCCAGGACCTTTGAAAATTCATGCTTCTCCCACGCATCCAAATGAATAAAGCAAGTTATGTTTTACCCCATCCACATGACAATATAATTTATCACTCCATAGCACTTGACCCATTATTGTTTAATGATCTACCTCCTTAACTTCTGTAATTATATATTTAACAAGTTCCTTAAGTGTCTGCAGTTATAAAGACAGGGATCTCAGAGTTAAAACCCAAACTTCCCATTTATTCTTTTAAATTCCGCCCTCATACAGATATTCTATAGATTATAAGCGATAGTAAGTATAAAAGCTTAGCACACTGCCTTAAACAGAGTAAATACTCTATAAAGAGTATCTAGTATTATTTTCAACTAAAATAAAACTACCCAAGAGCACAGGCAGGGTGGTTGGTACCTTCTCTGTACTTGCCAACTTAGCAAAGCCAAAACACTGAACTCAAGCAAGTATCCATTACACAAAGGAGACATAAAAAATGAAACACAATAATTTGCTCTATTCTATCCAACTAGTACGTTTGACCTGTGCTCATCTTCATCCTTTATTTTAAAATATTCTCCCATCTTTTTTCCCATCTCAGCCAAGAATGGTCACCCTAACTTTACCTCATCTAATTCTAAATACCTTTAATTTATTTATTTTTATTCTTTTATTATTTTTTTTGGCAGAACCTGGAATTGAACTTAGGCCCTTATGCTTTCCAGGCATGCACTTATGCTACGAGCCATCTCCCCAGTCTCTCTCTCTCTCTCTCTCTCTCTCTCTCTCTCTCTCTCTCTCTCTCTCTTCCTTGAATTTTAGGGAAGAGTCTATAAGGTATTCATTGTGTCATTGCATAGATCGGACGCATAGTGATCCACCTGTTTACAGCCTCCCAAGATCTGGGATTACAGGTACAAGCCACCAAGCCCAGTCTCAATGGCCAGCTCAGTGTGCCCCAGGGGTAGGGCCCACATAGCAGGCCCAGGGATTGAACCCTGGCCCCTGCACCTGTTTTCAGGCCCTTTAATATGCTGAGCTATTGGGATTTCTCTCATAGATTTCTACAGTGTTCATACACTATAAAATAAAACTTAAGACTTCACATATAGATTTTACATCAGGCCTCCTGCTCGATTTTAGTTATCACCAACTTTCAAGTTACACAGAAAATTCCTTGAAGGCAAGGCTTTATCCTTTCTCCAGTACAGAATATAACCCTCCTAGTGATATGGGGAGCAAGGGGTAATACTGAAATTCTGCTTTTTTTTTTTCATTCTGTACCTTAATTTCTGTATGCCAATCAGGCTACATTGTTTTCATCAGATGAATTAAGTTAAAAAATTATGTCATTTCACAAACTGATTCTTTTGGGATACACTTTGTATGCATTTGTGTGTTGCACATGTATTGTTACTTAAGAGTCTCAGATATGAAAAGTATAAAGTCTATTTTTAAGTTGCAGAGAGCTACAACTGCAGAAAAGATAATAAGCTTGAGCATGATACATTTTATGGTGATTAATAGATCTTATGTTTAAGTCCAATGCAAGGACTTACGGAAAATAAAAACTCAGGCTGGGCTGTGTGATATACTGCTTAAGCATTCTGACAATTTCCCCCTCAATAAATAGTCTACAAGAAACTACAGACAGAAATATACAATAGAAAGGATGAAAAAATGCTGAACTGAGAAATATACAGATTGGAAGCAAAGATACTAAATAATTCCTAGAATATTTACATTTCTATTTTTATTAAATTTTGAAACCCCATTAATTTTGTAATAATTGCCCCAAATTTCTATTATTATCCCACTACTATATGTGTGGAGTTGTACCTACACAGAAGTTAATTTGCCAAAGATCAAATAGGTAAAATTTAAAAGAAATATTAGCATAACCCAGGACTTCTTGTTCTTATGGTATCTCCTCTTAAAAAGAAGAGACATATTCAACTTAATGAGAAATAAAATCAGTGCATCACACAGTAACAGCATTAGTCAAATGTCACATTTCTCAGCATCTCACTATTCTCAGAATTTATCTGAAAGGCAGAAAGCCTTCTTTACCACTTTCAAGTTTCAGTACAAATATGTCCCCTAGTGATTTCCCATAAGCAGTAAATTTCTTGTAATTACAGTCTATATTGAAAGTTATTTTTTATTTTTTCTCTTTAAAAGAAATGAAAGTAGAATAAAAATGGTAAACTCCATAATTTAAAGGGATTCTGTTCTCCACTGGTTATATTATATTATAAAGTTCTTGAAATTACACATCCTATTTTCTTCCACAGTGTCAGAGTCTTAACATACAATAAACAGTAATTAGTATTTGGATAACTAATTGATTTAAGTAGCAGGGATTATGGTTCTAGGAAGGAGGGAAGTGGAATTATGTTATAAAGTATATTTAAGTTTATTTGGTGATGAACAACAAGATATTTCATATATTGATGATGGGACAGTAATAAGAACTATTTTTTGTATAATAAATAGGCAATGGGGGCCAGTGAGGTGGCTCACTGGACTAAAGCGCCTCATTAGGCAAGCTTAGGCAAGCTCAGGGACTGTGGTTCGATCCTGGGCACCACATGCCACAACAGCCCTGCCCTTAGAATGGGCTGAGCTGACCACAGAGTCCAGATTTAGTGGCTTATGTCTGTAGTCCCATCACTGGGGAGGCTGAAAACAGGAAAATCACTATGAGTCTGAGCTGCATAATGAGACACTATAACAACCAAATAATTTATAAGTAGGCAAAATATTGTCGTATTTTAATTTATATCCTTGTCATAGCTAACCTCCATTTCTACAATGGAATCATGAATACAAATATTCAGTTAATATTCATAATATTTTGACATCATCAAATTAGATGATTTTCTATACCTTGAAAATCCCTAATCATTTCTTTCGTATTGGTGCCTTCGTTTTGCTGTTTCAGGAGGGATTTTTCCCCCTTATTTCTGTTTTATTCGTCCATTATTTCAGTAAAATATAAAATAAATGTCATGTTCTCTAGGCTTTATTGATGTCACTGAATGAATTACTATCTTTTTGTCTTTTAACTCTTTGGATTACATTTACTCAATTTATATCAATGACATTTACAAGTCTCATTTCTTCTTGCGATTTTCCAGAGTTCATTTAATTCCAACCTCCCATGATAAATCCACTTGGTCTATCTGAAGATTTCTTAAAGAAACACTGCTAATGAATAGCAGAATTTATAATAAATTCCTATAAAAATGTACTCTCTTAGTGATAATCCTGTGTGTCATCAAATGTGAGGAAAACAGCGACAGTCAGAAATCTCAGGGCCACAGAGTTCTAGAACACGAATGAATTGTCTAATCCTCCTGTCTTTGGACTTTTAGCCTTTACTATGTCAAGAATTCCCTTGCATTGATAACAGATTCACTTGCAAGAAACATGTCTGAGGTAACTTATACATGTGTTTACATAATGATGATGGTACGTTCAAATGTGGCTGGTGCACTCTGTACAGTTCCATGTGAAATCGAGGTTAGAAACTGGAATGACAGAGTCTTTAAGAGCTACATAAATTAGGGACTGGTGAGCATTTCTGCTTACTGGAGAACGTGTATCCTGTCTCCAGAAACACACAGCTCAGGCCCAGCATTATGGTGCTATTTTAGAATGTGGTCAGAGGTTGCTAGTTCTGCTCAAGGAGGACAGAAACCCAGATTTGCAAAGTATATGTCAAATGAAGCATATGTCTGCCTCCTTCCAGATTTTATATAAACAATTCAAATATCCTTTAAACAATTTACTCTATACTTAAAGCTGAATCCTGACTACTCCTGTAATGAGTTTATTAACCATTCAGGATAGATGAGTCTATAAGTACCAGCCTAGGTCACTTACCAACTAATAAAAGGCCATACATCTGTACTATTGCTATGCATTTATTTATTTATTTCAAAAATACTTATAAGCCACTGTTTCCTTGGCATTGTCTCAGCCACTAGCAATAGAATAGGAAAGATAATGGCGTCATTGTTAGCAAGATATCTAACAGGAGAAGCAAAAGCAAAATAAAGTTGGACAACCAATCTAGACAGCTCCAAATAATGAGAAAGAAGATGACGATCAAAGGTACAGGAAAGGTACATGGGACAGTGAATGACTGGGGGTGTCGTTAGGAAAGCAACTTTAGATAGGTGGCTTATGAATGATTATTTTGAAGGTGAAACTAATAAAAGGACAGATCAAGAACCAGGAGCCTAGAATAAGTTCAATTAGAAAATAGTGGTACAGGGAAACCAGTGTGAGATAAAGTTATTAAATAGGCAGTAATCAGATCCTACAGCATTTGTTAGACTTGTTCATACTTTGGACCTATTCCTAAGTACAATGAAGAATTTTCAAAAGGTGGTAAATCACTGAAGACTTGTCCAAAATGACATGGTAAAAAAGTTACTCTGCATAATGCAGGAAACTGTGATACTGATTAGAAAATCATTGTAATACATCCAACCTATGGAATAAAAGGCAGCTTTCCCTTTTCAATTAAAATATGGCAAAATTGACTTTGGTAAAATATCTCCCTTGCCCATATCTCCATTAATGGGGTCACTTACATGATATGTCAGGAGTGCTACATCTGTAAACAATGGACAAATTTTATTTTTCAATTAAAATTCAAAATAATTAAGTCCAACCAGAAAAGATCTCTTGACTTCACTCTCTTATATTAATAAGATGATTTATACACGTTAATGCTAATTAATCTTGATTCAAAAGCTTTTTATTTTAAACAAAGAAATGTGTGATCATTTACTCTTAAAATCTTCATTTTAATATTTAAATTTTCATATATGTTCTCATAATCTTGAGTATAAAATATACTGTGTTATTTTACTGATTTAAAGGGTGGAAAATACAGTTCCATTTTATTTTATTTTTTATTTTAATTAATTAATTAATTTATATGGGTGTGTGTGTGGGTGTGTGTGTGTGTGGCCAGCTTAGCCCACCAGGGGGCAGGGCTGTCTGGCATGTAGTGCTGGGGGATTGAACCGCGGTCCCGGTGTTTTGCTAAGCTTGTACTAAGTAGGTGCTTTAGACCACTGGGCGATCTCACCAGCCCTACAGTTCCATTTTAATTTGAAGCAACAATTAAATACATTTCTCTGTTACCTTCTTGGTTAAGATAATATATCACAGGAAACTGTAGATAGTTTCAGAGATGAAAATAGTGCTGTGTGCTTCAGTGGATATATATGTGAAGATGAAATTTGGCACTTGTCAGCCTATGATAAATTACCAATAGACTAATACTTGTCGGTACAGTAATAACCAATCATGCCCTAAGTAACACGAGGGAGAAAGGCAATGAACAACCTACAAAGTTAAAAGTTGCACTGTCATATTAATGACTCCACTTCAACACACAGAAATTACTCATGAACCTCCTTGTTTTCACATCTATATTTCAAGGGACTACCTAAAACCTCTCAGAATCAATTATTACCTCATAGTTTAATTAACAACATAGAAAACAAGCCATAGCAATAAAAACAGGTCTCCAACAGGTCATTTCCAAAATCATCCTTAAATCACTAAGCCTTCCTTGCAAAATTAATAAGAATAGCCATACCCAAACTTGCTATACCATTTGGTAATCTCCTAAAACCCTTTTGCTCACTTACTTTGACTTAAGGAAAGTAAAATATTAGCAATATTATGTAGCATATGAAAAAGAAAATTCGATACTGAAATGTAAAAGAAAATCAAAATTCAAATGACCACAAACAATATTGAGCATTGCCCAATAACAACACATACACACTAAGAAATCAGAAACAATATCAAGTTCACAAATTAAGATTTAAAAATGCATAAAGCATTTTTACTAATAATTTTATATTAAGTATAGAAACGGATATACATTTTCATTTGGAGTGAACTTCAGAGACTCTATTCTTAATCAAAGGGTTAAAAGTAATGTAAATATATTAAAACACAATGTAGGAAATACACACATATGAAAAATAAATAAACAGTTGATGAATAAAACAACTATATGAATTGAAATTCACATTCCTACTTCTAGCATTGATGTATTGATCATTTTCTTAAGCTTTACACAGGTAAGTATAGGGATATTTCTTTCAGTAAAACATATATCACATGAAGTTCATCATTTTAATCATTTTTTTACAATTTAGTTAAGCTTATTAGTATAATTTACACATATACAATGAATATATTCATCACAAGATATTTGTACCTGTACGTTATATACCTCGATTTTTTTTACTTCTTCCCAATCACCTTCCCTCCTTATACCCCCTTTACCACCTTATTTGCAAAGCATTCACTACATTTTATCCTGCTTTTCCAGTTTTTATTTTCCCTTCCTTCCTTTCCTCCTCCAACCTCCCCAGTTTTTCTCTCCATTTAAAGAACTTCTTCCTTCTCACTACAACTTTTTCTTCTTTATACTTTTAATTTCACACACCTAAGAGACAATATTTACACATGTGTGTTTGATTTACTTCAATTAAGAGTATGGCCTCAAGGTACATCCATTTGGCAATAAATACCTCAATTTTATTCTTTTTCATGGTACAATAGTGCTCTATTTTATGAAACAAAAATACTTTTTTTGATCCATTCTTCTATTGATAGGAATTTGGATTCTGTCTAAGACTTAGCTATTATAACTCTGGTGCTATAGTCATGGGTGTGCATTTAACACTGTGGCATGAGGCTTTTAATTCTTTTGGGAAGATACTAAGAAGGGGAATACCAAGGTCAGATGGGATCTCCAGTCCATGTTTTTTGAGGAATCTCCACATTCTTTTCCACAGTGGTTTCACCAGTGCATACTCCCACCAGCAGTGCAGAAGTGTTTTGTTTTTTTTTTACCCACCAGTATTTTTTATAGTTTGATTTTTTTAATAATAGCCATTCTTTCTGGAGTAAAATGGAATAATAGCCTTGTTTTAATTTCCATCTCTTGAATGACCAGCAATATTGAACATTTTTTTAGTATTCGTTTGCCCTTTGTACTTCTTCATCTGATAAGTATGTATTCATTTCAGGTGCTCATTTTTGCATTGAGTCTTTGAATTTATAGGATC
>NDGM011108278.1:0-13890 GCA_002564305.1 Octomys mimax | reverse complement strand
GCTTCCTGCTCTTACTGCACTGCTCTGGTGCCAATCCCTGCTCCCAGGGAGGCTCATTCTCATTTATTAGAGCAGTTCAGTAACAGTCTGCACTGAACCTTAGGAGAGATGGGGAGGACATTTAAGTTGGGAGATTATTAGACAGTTACTCATGAGACTTGGTGATTGAATGAGAGAGGGCGTGTTACATTTGGGTGACTTGATCTCCGGATTGTGTGACCACGTGGTTGATGGTGCCCCTTTGAAGGTAGAGGGTGTGAGGAAGATTCAAGACCTGGGAGGGCTCTGAGGACACATGGGCAATAATCTCTGTTAGGGACCTGATGAGTTTGATAGGCGAGATGCCAGCACGGTGCATATACAGTAAAGGAAATATCCCCCATCTCCAGACTGAACAAGGGTGGTACTGTGTTTGGATGTTAAGTAATGGTTAGTGAATTAGATATTGTGTTGAGCTATTCCTCTGCCTTTTATGGATGATGCCTTTTATGTCATCTTTCAAAAATGCAATGTTGTATTCTGTACCTTGGACATTATCTAGCTGAGTTGGGCTAGTTCAACCAAGCAAGTTAACTGATATGTTTCACTATCAGCTCCTGGGCTGACCCAGCTGGTTATGGGACCGCACTGGCTACCTGCTTTCATTACTGGGGCAGGCAAAGTCTGGCCCTTATGCTGGCATCAACTTCACCTTTGGTGGCCCCAGTCAGAAGGGAATCTCCACACAAGAATCCAAAGAATGGGGGCCCAGTTTCCAGGTTCAGATTAATGGTTTCTTCAACAATTCTGGAAAATGAAGGATAAAAGACCTTTGGGGAACTGGAAGATGAGTAGTCCTGAAGAAAGCCCACCACTGGAAGTAACAGAGCTGATCCTGCTACTACTCATTTAAGTTCCTGGGGCAGAGGCCTGGGCAGGAGGAAGCTAAGAATTTGACAGAAAAGATATAGGGATAGGAAGTAAATATTTCTTCCAGGAAGCAGAGATACCAAAAAAGAAAATATCAAGATGAGTGCTGTGGTTTGTTTTTAGAGGTCCTCCCAAACCCTTGAGCAGTCAGAGGGAGAGCTTTTTCAGAGGTGGCTGGATCTAGAATGTGTGACACTAGAATTAATTCATGGTGCAATGCTAGGATCAAGGGCTCTAGGATTAAGGGTGTGAGTGCTACTCACCTTAAGTAGCCTATATAAGGTATGAGGGATAGAAAAAGCTGTAGTTGTCACTTGTTGCTTTGCTACCTTCTGCCCAGCCTGAACTAGTTCTCCTCTGAGATACTAGTCTACCATGCCACCCTACCTTGGAGCCATGAAATTATAGACTAAAATCTCTACCAACTGTGAGCTAAGTAGACCTTTCTTCCTCTAAATTTGGGTATTAGGTATTTTATCTCAGCAATAAGAAAAGTAACTAAGACAGAATTTGGCATGAGAGAAGTGGGGTCATGACCAAGACTGTACCTGACCATGTGGTTTTGGAGCCTTTGGAGCTGGCTTGTGGAAAGGGGAAGAGTTAGGAAAGATTTAGAGATGCCAGCTGGAAAAGTAGAGCTGGAATACCTGAGACTGTACTGATGGGAGACTCTGGTCAGAGCTCAGAAGGCCAGAAAGCTGATAGAAGCCTCTACCAGTAAATACCAGACTTGGGAGATTTCTGCTGGGAAGGAAGACTTCATTGGTTGTTGGACTCCAGACAGTGTGAGTTATGCCTTGGTAGAAAGTTTGTCTTCATTTGCATATGCCCAGAGACTTTGTCTGGGCCTGAGATTAAAGGGATGTGGTCTAATTAATCTGGCAGAAGAAATTTCAAGGCAGTCTAATGTTGAAGCTGTGGCACAGATACCATTAAGTGCTTTTAGCCAAATCTATGTTGAGAGTCAAGAGCAAAAAGCCCAACAGCATAGTTTAAAATATTTTGAAGTCATCCAGAAAGGACGCATCTATAAAGTTGTGGCCTACAAATATGGAACAGAGGAGAAATTGGTCACTGAAAAGACTAACAAGAAAGAGCCAAGTACTTCAGAATAAAACAACAGAAAAGATGGCCTACAGGTATCATAAGAACCAACAGCATACTTACCTGGCAGGGGAGATACCATGATCATGAAGAACCAACAGGACCTCTCTCTTTACAGCCTTAAAATTGCAAAAGTGAAAGACCTTACTTTAAGAAGAGAGCCCCAGAACACCATGTTCCAGAATTAATATAGGGGAATAAAACTCCCAACCTAAAAGGTACCTGGGATGAGTTTGTGTTCTCTAAAACCAGAGAATGAATTTTAGGAACAAACAGAGGGTAAGGGCAGAATATTTGTTGGGGGAAAGCAAGCTTCTGTCTAAGAGAGGGACAGAAGGGGGACCCAACCAGGTTACCCAGGAAGCTGTCTCTTCCAGGTATTTTTATAGGGCAAAAGCATGCAGATCTAAGGTGGAGAAAATGGAATTCACTTAGGTGGGCGTGAGGTGACACAAAACTATGGTCAACCAATGAGACTGCAAGCACCATTGCTCAGGTAAAATTTATTAAATCTCAGACTTAATGTGGAAGCGAGTCACGTAGCAAGCCAGCATGAATACAGAACAGGAGATTATCTGGTAGCTGGTAGCAATTAGATTAGTGATTCTTACTGGATTCCTCAAGGTGATGATCAATCCCAGATGCTTATCTTTAGGGAGGTATGCATTTATTCAGTCTTTGGTCTTTAGGTCTGGTCCACAGCAGGAGCATCCATCCCTCTTATGGCTGTGAGGTATGTTGTCTTCCATGCTATCTCCTTCCAGAGCCTAAACCTGTCTAGCTGCCTCTAATAGTTCTATCTAACTCAGCTGCCTACAACAGTATCAGCCTAAGAAAGCTGTTCTTCAGAATTTGGTTTGTAGACACTTGACCCCTGACAGCTAAGAGAGAATGAAGCCTGGCTATTGCTTTAGCTGGGAGCAGACCTTGGCAGCAACAATGTGATGCTGGTCTTAGGTGCATTCAGAATACAAAACTGTGGGTTCAGGAGGTTTCTGCCCAGATTTCAGAAGGCCTAGCAGTGTGCACCCTGAGAGGGCAGTTTATGAAGCTGTGAGTAGAAACCCAAAGGTTCAGTGGAGACCTCATAAGTTTGGAGAAGCCAGGAATGTGGATTGTCTGAGGAAAACTATAAGGAAAGAGCAGAACACACCTCAGAGAAAAGCCATGACAGCTGCCACCACCAGCAGTGCCATAGGGCTGGAGCCACCCAAGCCCTCTGGGGTTCACGACTTGGCCGGGAATGGAGTGAAGCTATGGGATTTGATGTTTGCCTGCTGGATTTTGATCTTGCTTTGTTCCCATTCTTTGTTCTTCCCCAGTCTGTAAATTTTGGAATAGAAATGTCTATCTTGTATCATTGAAAGTTGGAAGTATTTAACTTTCTTTTCATTTGTACAGCTAAGAGTTTGCCTTAAATTTCAGAGGAGACTTTGGACTTGGACTTTTCAGCAATGCTGAAACTATTAGGACTTTGGCAACTCTTAGAGATGGACTAAGGTGTCCCCCCAAACCCTCGTGCAGTCATAGGCTTTTTCAGAGGTGGCTGGATCTAGAGTATGTGACGCTGGAATTGATGCATGGTGTGGTGCTGGGGTCAAGGGCACTAGGATTAAAGACATGATTGTTATCTACCCTAAGCAGCTTGGATAAGGTAAAAGTGACAGGAAGAGCTATGGTCATCCCTTGTTGCTTTGCTACCTCCTGCCCACTATGAACTGTTTCTCCTCTGAGACGCCTGTCTGTTATGCCACCCTACCTTGGAGCCAGGCAATTACAGGCTGAAACTCTACATCTGTGAGACAAGTAAACATTTCCTCCTTTAACTTTGTCCCAGCAATGAGACAAATAAGTGAGATCGTCAGGATGGCAAGTTCTGATAGGTGTGTAATGTACACACAGATCTTGGGCACGTCCCTATTTTCTCAAAAAGCATTCCAGGGAGCTGCTTCCCATTGTATGGGTGTATCTAGTAAGGTATAGTGGGGATCCTAGCTCTGGGTTGTAGAGGCAGAAAGACTAGGTTTATGTTCGAGTTCTGGAGCTGAGTTTGTTTCTTCATGTGTAAGAGAACTAATTATAAAACCTCTCTGCCAATATTTGTATCCTGGCTCTGCCATGGACAAGCTGTGTAACTGCTTTCGTAGTGCCTGCCAGGTAAAATGTCCACAGAAAACGCACACCCCCTGTCTTCTGTTTATGTCTTTGCAGTGGCGGTGATCCATAATGTGCACTAATTTGGTGAGGCTGATCTGCGAGACAACTGCAAAAGCCAGGGATTGGAATCATTGAGGGCCAGAGATATTTACCAGGCTTAGTTTTAGAAGTGGCTCATATGTCCCTGACTACAGAAGAGAGCCAAGAGGGTTGTAGGACGAGACTTAATAGTTGTCAAGGGCCTCGAGAAGCAGCAATCAAAGCCTCAAAGTGAGCGATACTGACAGTACTGACCCCACCTCATTGGCCTCTCAAGTAATCCCCAGGCAGCCGTTATCACAACAGATTGTCCAATGGGAGGGAGCACCTGGCAGGGGATGCCGCTCTCAGGAAAGCTAGGAAGGCTGATAAAAAGCCACCTTTTTAAATAAATGCTCTAGTGTATTTGGATTCCTCTTTTGTTCCTGCCACTTGGGGCCCACTGGAGAGCTCACCCCCTCCCTGGTTCCTCCATTGCTCCAGCATTTTTGTGTCTCCTGCGCATCAGAAGCAGGGGCTGGGACAGGAAGGGGCCTGGAACCTTGGGAGAGGGGCTGCTTTCCAACAGAATTGACCAAGGTTATTTGGAAGCAGGGGGTAGAAGTCTTGATGTTGTCCTAAGATTGTCTCTGGATTTTAGTTTGTTCAATTTTTCTTCCTGTTGATTCAGGTATTGAGAAAACTTGAGATGTTGAAAACAAATTGAAAGTGAGCGGGCAATTTCTAATTTCTCTACCAGTAGGTAATCAAATAAGCAAGTAGGTTTAGAACAATGACTTTAATAATACTACCTTCCATTTTTGAGGTGCTCCAGCGTCTGAAGCACTTTCCCACTGTACTCGGCACCGATGTACACCCATGCCCGGCCCACTCGCTTTCTAGGGCGTATCTGCAGATTTTTGGAGTGCAGCAAACATGCACCCAGAGCCTCAAGGTCCTCCTGGTTACAGCCCAGCTCTGCCATCAGCTAATTCATTTTATGACTTAAGACCAACTTCTAGGCTGCTTATGTTCTGGCCATTAAAATAAGTGTAGACTACTATCAGCTCCCAACTCCAAAACATATTAAGTTTTGTTTGCCTTCTGCTAAAGGATCAGAACACATGGAGTTAGATATATGTTGTTTGCTTTCCACTGTACCATTGCAAGACACTTTCTCTGGAATGGCTGATTTCCTAACTCATTTGAGCTGGCCTCTCCACACTAAAAAGCAATCACCTTTCCTTTTTCCTTCTCAGTAATGGTATTGCCTTCTCAGTAACATCTGAGCTCTCAGTCGGATGATTGACAGTGTTTCCTACCTGGTGGTTGAGGACACAGGAGGAGCACATCTCTACGGAAGGTGCATCTATCTGCTCATCCTTCACAAGACAGAACAGTGCAAGCCTTTGTTTTTGCACTCATATAACAAGGCTGTGTGTAGGAGGCAACCAGAGTTTAAGTGCTGTCTTTTCCAAGTTCCACATTCCAGGTATTAGAGTACTTGGTATTTATGGGACACTGGGATGCTATCATCCATCAAGTATTTGCCCTGGCAGCTGAGTGGGCTGCATCATTGCTGTGAAATGAGGAAACACACAGAGCACTTCAGGGCGCTAAGTTCACCTATCGCACAAACCAAGCATAAGAATCATGGGTTAAGAGTATCCACATCACTCTGCTCTATTAAGAGATGTGCATTGTGGTCCCAGATGATTGATTCCTCAGCCAGAAAAGTGTATGTCACCTATTACGTCATACAGATCCCTTCACTTCCTGTGTCTAAGTCATTCCAGACTAGCAGACCAACAGAAAAAGGGAGAAAAACGGCATGCATTGACAAGCTGATTTCTAATTTCACAATCCTGAAAAAGTCGAAACATTATAAACAATAGTTTGGAGAGAGTGATGGAAGGAGAGAAAAGTGTTCAAGGAGTTTTGAAACCAAGTAGAGAAGAATAAAATCCCCAAAGAGGTTTAGATTTGATAAACCCGGATGAATTAAGACAGGGAGCAGGGCAGGCACTCCTTTTTCCTTTGTGTGCCATACCAAAGACTCCAGGGTAAATAGGCACAGTGAGTTGAAAGGCACAATCAAGTTTTGAATTTCAGGCCAGAGTTCCTATCTCCAGAGAGGGTAACTCCATTCTTTTCGTCCCCCCAAAGAGACTTCTCCAGTTCTCCAACAGTGAGTCCAGGCCACCAACTGCTGTGGCTTCCCAGAGAGAAGACAGTGGGCTGTTAGTGAGAGAGCTGTGTAAGAGGAGGCTTGTTTATCCCTAATGACAGTGGATATGGGCAATATCTGGCCTTCTCACCCTGAAAAGGTGCTCTGTTTTCAGACACTGTGTATCACATGAAATTCTGTCTTCAAGCAAGTGAAACAAAACCCTAAGAATATATGTACTTTGCAGGAAGTGTGCTGGTGTCTTCAGCTTCTCTGTGAGTGTGAAAGTAAAGGGATTATGAAGAAAATTAGGAGTCTATTAAGAGGCGAGCTGTCACCAAAGTCATCTCCTTTGTCTTTCTTTATCTTTGTCTTCTTAGATTTCAGTATGTGTATAGTATTGGACATTGAACCCAAGGCCTTCCCACTGAGGTACATTCCCAACCCTTTAAAATGTTTTTAAATTTTGTCACAGGGTCTTTCTAAATTGCTCAGTTGCTTGGGCTGGGCTTGAACATGTGATCCTCCTGCCTCAGCCTTCCAAAATGCTAGAATTACATGTTAAGTGTCACCAGGCCCTGTTTGGATTTGGTTTCTGAAGGCAAGTGAAGCAGTCATGCAAGTTCTGGCATTCCAGTGCTTTATAGGAGATGAGGGACAATGAAAGAGCACGTCACCTTTGCTGCTGGTTTACAGTGTGCAGATAGTGCTTGTAACCCCATAGGCAAACTGACTGAAGCAGCGTAGAGGCTAGGTGTGTGACCACTGAGTCCAGAGTTTTTTCAGATTCACTTCCTTGTCTCCAGAAAAAGACAGTTGTTGGGCAGAAAGTGGTCCGCTCACTCTAATTTAAGCCTGACTAGGGGCTTTCCTCTGAAAGCCATCACTGAAGCAAATTAAAGCAGCATTGAGCAGAAACTAACTCAGACTGCAAGCAACTTCTTAGAAGAGCCTGGACGTCTAGCAGCAATGTTGTAGACAACTGGGAGCGGTGGTGCATACCTCCTGGAAGCTGAGGCAAGAGGATCGCCGTAACATTCAAGGCCAGCCCGGGCTACATAAGGAGACTCTGTCTCAAAAAATAAAAATTAAAAAAAGCAATGTAGAAATAAATTCAGCAAGATTTTTTAAATTCAAGAAGCTTTTCTTTGCCTATGTGTTTTTGTTGTTTTACTTATGTAGTAGATGAACTTACATAGTTTAAAATAAAAAATTATGAAAGGATTTTTTTAAAGTATCCCAGATGGAGCTCTTATGACTTGTGCTGCTATAAACATTGGTGTGCCTGTATCGCTATAATGTGATGTCTTAAGCTGTCTGGGGAAGATGCCCAGCAGAGGAATAGCTAGAGCCTATGGAATTCCTAAGTTCAATTCTTTGAGAAATCTCCATAATTTCGGTGGAGCTGTCCAAGTTTGCATTCCCACCAATAATTCAGGAGGGGTCCCTTTTCACCACAGCCATGCCCACGAGTACTGTTGCTTGATTTCCTAATGATTACCATTCTTTCTGAAGTAAGACAGAAATGTTGAACATTTTTTCATATATCTGTTAACCATTTGGGGGTTGGTGCTATAGCTCAGAGGCACAGCGCCTGCCTGGCAAGTACCAAGACCTGAGTTCAATTCCTAGTACAAAAAAAAAAAAAAAGAGTAGGAGCTAAGGAGATGGCTCAGTACAATAAGTGCTTCCCTGGCAAGCGTGAGAGCCTGAGTTCAATCCCCGGTTCTGCCAAAAAACAAAAAACAAAGCAAAACAACAACAAAAATACCTGCCTGTTAATTATTTGTATGTTTTCCTCTGTGAAGCATCTCTCTATTTTTCTAGCTCTCTCTCTCGCTCTATCTTTCTCTTCCTTTGTATTTAGTACAGCGTCTACAGGGTCTCACTACATAGATTGGACTTGCAGTGATCCTCCTGTCTAGAGATTCCCAAGCACTGGCATTACAGGCATGTGCCACCATGCCAGTCTCAATTGCCATCTCAGCGTGTCCCAGGGCCAGCATGTTTTTGGGTTTTTTTACCTTTTTAAAAAATTTTTTTGGTACCAGGAATCAAAGGCAGGACCTTGAACTTGACAGACAAGTTCTTTTGTCACTGAGCTACATCCTCTGGCCCTATACCCTGTTTTTTGACTGAGTCTGATAAACAAAATGTGGTTCTATATCTCCACGTATCTATATCTACAATGGAATATTATACTGCTTTAAAGAATGACAAATCTGAGGCATTTGTAGGAAAATGGATGCACCTGGAAAGTATAGTACTGAGTAAAATAAATCAGACATGCAGCTTAAATATCATATGGTATGTCTCATTTGAGTGAGGCAAAATACAAAGAAAATGATACAGGGTGGCTAGACAGGGACAAGGGGACAGATATTGTCCAATGTGGAAGTGGTTTTAGAAACAAGGATAAGGAATGAGGAAGAGGGGGAGGAGAACTAAGGGGAATAAAGATATGCCATGTACATGCACCTAGTAACACCAACCTGTGTAAACATTATATGCCATACCATGAGCTAAGACAAATAATATTAAGAAAGTATGTAAAAGGTGAAGGGGATGCAGAGGAGGAAGGAGACAGGGTTGGGGGGAAGCTGAACTGTGTACACGTGGCCGCTCCCCAAGATGATTGTGAACCTCATGAATTGCAAACATATGCTAATAACATCAAATAAAAGTTTTTAAAAAGAAAATACCGACCTAATTAAAGTATGACTGTGGGACACATCCCTAGAAGTGAAGTTGCTGGGTTGAAGGTATATGCATCTGGAATTCTGACAAATATTACTAATTTATACCCATATAGGTTGTAGTAATTTGCTTCTCTAAAGTGCAGGATTTAAAATATAAAATACAGCCTTACTGCTGCTACTGCTAGAGGTGAGGATCCATGGAATTTGCAATTTGTGCAGATTAACAAGAAAAAGAAATTAAGGAAACAAAGGAAATCTATAAAAAACAGAAATGCAATTTCAGGATAGATTAAGATCTCCCTGCTGCCTGCTCCAATGCCTTTCTTCTATTTGTGTAATAGTTTAACTTTCCAAGCACTGTCACATATCTCCCCATCTACAATCCTCATAAAAAACTGAAGGAACAAGGCTTTGGGATTTTGTTTATTGTTTGTTTGTTTGTTTGTTTGTTTTGCTGAGACCTTTATTCCTCAATTTAAAAACTGAAACCTTGAAAACTTTGCTAGAGGTACTCAGACATGAAAGGTAGCTGCAAACTAGATGCAGGACTGCTACCCTCCTGGCCAGCACCAGCTTTTTCAGGTGTGGTCTAGGCTGGGGAATCCTCCTCACAAGTAATTGCCCAGAATCCTCATTATGGTTTGTGACTAGATGTCCCCCCAAAGCCTCATGCAGTCATAGAGTTTGTTCAGAGGTGGCTCAACCTAGAGAGTGAGATTGATTTGTACTGCAATGCTGGGATTAAGGGTGCTGAGATTATGGATGACTGATTTCTGGGATCAGTCCACAGTCTGAATAAGATAAAAGGGTCAGAAAGAAGCTTGCTTCTTTCTTTCTCTCTCTCTCTCTCTCTTTCTCNNNNCCCCCCCCGCTCCATCTCTTGTTCCTTTTGTTTTTTGTGTCAGGGATCCAACTCAGGGCCTTGTGCTTGCCAGGCAGATACTTATGCCATTGAGCTATCTCCCTGGGCCTCTCTCATCGCTTTCAAAACAATCCTCTTGCTCATGACTAAAGGCATCTGAGCATAAAAGTGCTCCCGCCGACAGCAGAGCAGACGATAAAATCCGGAAATAGGAGGCAGCTTCACTGTTGGTACTGCACCAAAACATGTTAGTAAGCAGAGCAGAGGCTCTGACAGTACAGCGAGGGGAATCCACAGCATGAAGAACACGGGGAAGCGGGGCACCTTGCTGGGTGCAGGCAGGAGACAGGAGCAAAAGGCACCGCACAGACCTTGGAAAAATTGCAATGTATTTCAATCCCAGCTTCTACTCACTCATAATTTACATTCTTTCTCTAGAAAACAAGACAGAGTCTGATGAAATAGTGTTTGTTATGAAGACTCCTTAAGAGAAACACTGACCCCCTTCTTTGGCTTCTCATAGGAGAAATTTTGGATTATTTAACAAAAATGCTTCTTCTTTCATAGCATTCAACCAGCACAACGAATACGGATCACTTTAAACAACCCAGTGATGATATTTCCTAGATTCTTATTAAAATACGTAAGCAAGAATACTGTAAGACTGAAGTCTGGGAGTGGCCAATCTGAATATCATTCATGAAATCTACATATTACATAATGTCACCAAGAGGCAAATCTGGCAAAATTTGTTGCAGCACTAACAAACTTATGGAGAGAATCCTGACCTTTATTGTTATCTTTGCAGAGTAATCAGAAGTGAACATCCGTTCTTTTGCACTGGGGACCTGGTGGTCCCAGAGTTTGCATCAGCTCTGAGGGCACCAGTTAGTGTGCTTCAAGTCGCTCCTCACCAGTGGAGGTCAGCGGCTCAGCACCTGAGCTGCCGTACCAAAGGGAAGCAGGACTCCTGAGACCTTTCCGGAGACTCGGCCTTGCCACCTCAGAAACAGGAAGGGCAGGGGAAAGACGGCTCTCAGGTGCCTGAGCATCAAGCACAGAAGACATCTTTCTTGTGTTGCTGAGCTAGAATGTAATCAGAAAACTAACTGCTTGTCTCCTAAGTAATTTTTTGTTTTTTGTTTTTTGTTTTTTTTTTAATTCCGAGCACTTCTGTTTGATGTTCCCCATTTTTGAGTTCTGGAGATTGAACCCCAGGCCTTCCCACTGAGCTATAGCTCCAGCCCTTTCACTTTTTATTCAGAGACAGGGTCTCATGAAGTTTCCCAAGGTGGTCTTACTCTTGGATTCTTCCTGCCTCAGCCTCCTAGAGTTGGGATCACAGGTGTGTGTTATTGCACCGAGCTTCCACCTGATTTGATTCTGGTGGCTCGCCAACCCTACCACCGCCTTGGAGCAGAAAGTTTGAAGGAAATCTTTTTTATTTATCCAGCCAACAAATGAGTTAGAAAAAAACTAGATGTTGGCTTCATCAAATAAAACCTTTCTTGAACTCTAGGTTTATTCTTCCTGGCATGATGGTACACACCTATAATCCCAGCTCTGAGGAGGCTAAGGCAGGGGGATTGCTTCAAGTTTGAGGCCAGCTTGTGCTACGTAGTGAGTTCAAGGCCAGCCTGCACTACATAGTAAGACTCTGCCTTAAAGCCGAAGAAAACAAGAAATAGATTTAATTAACTTGTCAAAAATAGAATAAGAAAGTAAGCAGAATCCCAAGTGCTGACTGAGGCTCCTTCAGCAGCATGGGTGCTGGGAGGTCACAAGTACAATATGAGGTGAGAAGTGCGTGCTCTGGGGCTGGCATGGCTGGGAGAAAGCCTACTGTGGCTGCTCGCTGTGCAGTAGGCAAGCAGCGTGACCCCCATTAGCCTTCTGGGTCCCCTGCACTCGCCGTGTGGAACCTGCCACGCAGCCCCTGACAGTTAGCTGTTGCTGTTAAGAATGTGGATCATGAAGTGATGCACACTGATCATCCCAGAACTCCAGGAGGCTGAGGCAGGAGAATCGCAAGTCTGAACCCATCCTAGGCAACTTAGCAACCTAGGAAGACACTGTCGCAAAATATAAAATAAAAGGGCTAAGGAGGTAGCTTGATGTGAAGCCTTGGGTTCAATCATCAGGACCACAGAAAAGGCGGGAGGACCCTGCAATATGTTTTCATTTAACGGCCTTTTCACCTCTATTACTGGTGGTTTCTGATAATTAAAATGTGGTTAGTAGAGGAAAGTCGGGGTATTTTGTTAGTAAGCTAAAGGCATTTCATGTAGCTTTACAGCAAATAAGACCTGTGAAGTGGTCCCCAATATTCTGGGTGAAATTGAGACATCTCTAGGCGATCTAAGATTATTATTCAAGACCATGAACAATGTGGGAGTTAAAGATGCTGAAGACCTAGGGGCCATGTCCTTGGAAAACACGGCCAACAAGGGTTTGAGAGGCGTGTTTGTGTTTGAGAGGCATTATAAGTGTAGTAGAAAGAGTGCTGGGTTTTGTTTAGATCAGCTGCTGTTTAACTTGTAAGCTTGAGCAAGTTTGCTAACTTCTTGGCACCGATCTTTACGATAGGCATGACAAAATCAACTTTGTAAACTTGTGAGGAGGGTTAAACTCCGCCATTAGCGCATAGTAAGGGCTCAATAGATATTCCCTTTCCCCAGCATAATCTCCTCTTTGCCGAGAGAATAAATGAGTCACTTGGCAAACCCAGAGGTAGCAAGCCTAGGAAAGCATGGTCAGGGACAAACTGACTCAAAATATAGCTGTAGTTTGTTGTCAATAAACAATTATACTCTTCAAATATTTCACCTGCCACCATACCTTGTAAATAACTGATATTATAAATGGTTTGCATTCTAAGGTAGACTGCCAGATGGGGAAATGTGACACATTAATAAATTCACATTCTAGATCACCTATTTTAAGACACCCCCAAGTCACCTACATAAACTCAGCTCCAGACCATAAGGTTTCTCTCTCTAGAGCACCCACACTCCACTCTGAATGTGTGCTTTGAAATTATGCCTAATATGTCTGTTTCTGACCCTCAAAAAAAGGTGATGTTTCCTCTCTGCTATCCCCAATATGAAAAGTACTTTTGCAAGATGTGGGTTCTGTAAAGAAGCTGAGACACATTCTAGAGCAGCTGAGGCCAATTTGTTGACTGTGAGGAGACACACAAAGGCATCACAATTCCTGAGACGTAGGCTCCCTGTCTGACCAGACTCTACCTGCCCTTGGAAATATTGCTGGATGTGAATAAATGCATTTGTAATAACATACAGAAAATCTAGCTATGAACTTTTAAGACCAAGGCTGGCCTTAAATTGGCATTTGACCCATATTTAAAAATTGCTGATACCGTACTACGTTTGAATTCCAGCTGATAACAATGACTTTCTTGTGTCTATTATGTACATTTTTATTGTCATGAAATAATAAGTGTAAATGAATTTGAATACAGATCAGAAAACACAGAACCAATTCCAGTAGAATTACATTTGATTGAAATTAAAGCAAAATATTTATTTCTTTGGATTATAAGATGAAGCACCAAGCTCTGTGTGGCTTGACTTCCATATGAACAAGCAAGAAAGAGCCTCATACAACCAAAGGCTTTTATTAATTCTTATGTGTTGTGGATGCAGCTGTGCTGAATAATATATACTGAAAAATAAGGATTAAATCTCTCTCTTTTTTCATGTGGCCAGCTCAGCCCTCCCTGGGGGCGGGGCTGGTGTGGCATGTGGTGCAGGGGATCAAACTGCAGTCCTTGCACTTTGCCTAAGCTCGCCTAAGCAGGCACTTCAGACCACTGAGCTATCTCTTAATCCTAATTAAGTTCCAAGATGCTTATTGGTTAAGTATTTTTATTTTATTTTTTTCCTTTTTTTATTTTTTCCCATAATTTTATTGAGAAACAAATAGCAACGAGACAGTTTCAAATCAAATTGGTA
>NDGM011108272.1:0-22952 GCA_002564305.1 Octomys mimax | reverse complement strand
CGCCGCCCAGGTCGCGGACCTCCGCCGCCTAGGTCCCGGCCCTGCACCGCCCCAGAGCGCGTGCGCAGCCACGCCCCTTCCCTGGATCCCTGAAGCGGCCCGGTTCCAATTACGGGATTGGCGAGACCAGCCGAGCGCAGGCGCAACGGGAGGCGGAAGTAGGAACTGGGGAAGGAACGAGGGAAGGGCTTCGCCCTGTTTCGCCGAGTGCGCGGCGCTCCTCCTCCTCCGGCGGGAAGAGGCGGACGCCCGCGTTCTCCAGGCTCCTCCCCGCCCCGCCCAGCCCCTGCCCCGCAGCAGAGGGCGGCTACCTTCTCCGCCCGCCGAGATGGCGCTCGACCCCGCAGGTACGAGAGCGGGCGGCGCGGTTTGCCGAGGGCCTGGGCCTGGCTCTCGCGTCGCGGGCCTCCCACTGCTTGTCACCTGGGAAGGGCGCAGAGCTCTGAGGTTGCGGGGCTTCCGCCGACATCACCTCACCCGGGGCTGGCTACTTTAGGGTTTCCTGCCGACCTTGGCTTCTTCCTCAGCGCAGGTCATCTTGCTCGTCGGGGTTAGTGCCAGGCGAGGGGCGTTGGGTTTGTGGTCTAGACGCTCGTCCGTTTGTGGCTTACAGAATATCTTCCTCCGTTGAGCAACTAGCGTCGTCATTGCCTTCTTTCTGCCCCTAGGTCACAGATGCCTTTAAGCCATGTCACAGACACTCCTGCTCCAGAAGGGTTTCCATTCCTGCCGGTGCACAATATTACTTTTTTAGTTATCGGTAGTTCAGAGACCCTACGTTCATCCTTGTAACCCAGTTTAATAGTTTCAAGGATCTGTCACTGTGGCAAGAGTCAGTTATTTTGGAAAGTACTTTCTGAATCGTGAATGTTATTGTAAGTGCTTCTGCACTCTTCCATTAGAGAGTTGCAGTAGAAAGCAGTTTGCAGTAGAGATCAATTCCTCGTGAATTTTTGCACAAGTTCATCCACATTTTTTTAAACTGAGAATATTGGTGTAGAACAGTTTTTCCTTTTTTAGTCTAGGGTCTCACTACGCAGCTCGGACTCGTAGTGACCCTCCTGTTCTCAGCCTCCCCAGCGCTAGGATTACAGGTGTGCCCCACTGTGCCTGGTCTCTGTGGCCAGATCAGCGCGCCTGGGGGGCAGGGCCTGCGCGCAGCATATGGTGTCGGGGATGGAACACTGGTCCCTGCGCTTGCATAAGTAGGCACTTAGTCTGCTGAGCTGTCTTGCCGACCCTGAACCTCAGTTTTGGAGGGAAAATAAATGTGAAAGAAGGAACAGGTTTAGTCCATTCCTTTCATTTTATGGGGTGAAAAACTCATGGATGGTTTTAAGTTTTGGAGTAAAAAATTGCTTTTTGGGTCCTCCAGAAGTTTGAAAAATGTATGTAAAACATAAATGATACGTTTATGGAATAGTTTATGATCAAACTTAGTATTTGGAATTATATAAACATAGTAAGTGGTATGACAGATTCTTTCATCTAGGTTTTGCAGATTGCAGAGTTGAGCCTCAGAGACAGTAAGTTACTCTAAGTAGATAGAGTGCTCTTAATTTGAAGTATGAAGGAACTCGGGAATTCATAATGATTCTGTCAGCTTTGGGCTAGGTGTTTGGTTCAGGCAACAATTAATCTAGCTTGGAAGGGTGTAATTTCCTATGGTTTGATCTGGGAGAGGCATGAGCAAAGGTCTTGCTAGTAAGTCGCACTGTCATATTTGGTTGAGGTTGTTTGATTCATAGAGGAAAAAGGGTTGTAAGTAGGGATACCTAGGGCAAGTCCAGGTTGGGTTTGATATAATTTTTCTGTTTGTGAACTGGAAGTGATCATTAATCTCACACAGATAAGACTGAGTGTTAAGAGGTTGAAGACTTCTGTATGTCCATGTTGAATGTAGACAGACAAGAAAATTCAGAAAAGAAAAAGCCTTCATACTTACAGTTGCAACTTTCTTCCAGTTACTCTTTGACTCTAATTTTGTAGCATACCCAAGGCCACATCTGGCTACAATCCAGGTGATTTCATTTTCAATGTCGTGGCGTAGACCATGCCACTATTTCAGTTAGACCATGCCACTATTTCAGTATTTGTTAAGCAAAATAACTTGTTTAGGGCCTAGCATATGCTGTTATTGTTATATGCCAGAAGAAATGGTAGCAGCTGTACACAATATCTTTGGCAGCAGAAAAGGAACCTTTTCGAAGTTTTGTTTTTACTCATTTTGGCTAAGGTTTAGATGTAGACTTAACCATACCATAACCAAGCCAAGTGCCCATGGGGAAAATGCCACTGATACAAGTTGTAAATCAAGTGAGTGGGCCAAGCATGCGCTAGAAGGAATTTTGAATTCTGACTTAAAAGTTTGCCTCAGTTGCAACTGTGTAATTGAAGAACGTCGACTTACTTGTCACTGTACAGCCTGTCACCATTTACAGCTTAGTTGACACACACCATTCTCGCCTAGGGTTTGGATGTAAGTATGTAAGCAGTTGATTTATGGTGGGCTTTATAGCCAGACCTCTGCTAATACTGATCTGTATTTGCAGTTGCTCTCCAGCACTAGCATCACCTGCTTAGCTGCACCCCAGCCTGTCAGGCATTACATTCTCATAAGAAGTATGCAACCTAAATCTCTTCTGTATTCATTTAATGATAGGGTTTGTGCTCTTAGGAGAATGTAACGCTGCCACTGATCTGACAGGATGTAGTGCTCAGGTGTCAGTGCAAGTGATGGGGAGCAGCTATAAATACAGATGAGCTTAGCTGCCTGGCCTGCAGCTTACCTCCTGCTTTACCACCCAGTTTGTTTGTTTGTTTTGTTTGTTTGTTTCTTTTTGTATTTAGTACAGAGTCTACAGGGTCTCACCTTCCAGATGGAGCTCATAGTGATCCTCTTGTTTTCAGCCTCCCAAGCACTGAGATTACAGGCACGCACTGTCACACCCAGTTTCAGTTACCTTCTCAGCATGCCCTAGGGGCAGGGCCGGCACAGCACCTAGTTTCTAACAGGCCATGTGGTCTCTGCACCTGCCTAAGCAGGTGCTTTAATCCACTGACTTACCTGGCCGTCCCACCACCTAGTTTCTAACAGGCCATGAACTAGTGGTAGTCATGGCCCTCGGTTTGGGGACCCTTGGCAGATAGGACAAACAAGATGCCTTCTCCCAGTAGGAAGAAAACACTCCTCCCTCACACCCATGTATACACATACACTCAGAGTGTGATAGGCTTTATAAGAAAATAAGCACTGTGATGTGGTAGATTGTGAAGTGAGGATTACTTTAGATAATGAAAGTTGTAGCAGAAAGTATCACTGAAATCTGATGGATGAGAGGGAGTGGCCATGTGAATAGCAAGGAAAAAGTATGGAAATAGCAAATAGTTAAATATTTTTTATTCTATTTTATTAGTACATATATGTAGTACATAATATTTACATTGTTTATGGGAAGTTGGTACATGCATGCAACACATTTTAATCCTTTTTTTAAAATTTCCTTCCCTTTTCTACCTACCTCTTGATCCATCTTTTTTTTTTTTTTTTGTTTGGATCTATCTTTTTTTTGTGCAGGTACCAACTCTACACAAAATTGTAAATGTTATGTACTGCAAATGCGCAAATGAGAGGAGATCCCTAAGAAAAATTTAGGAAAGTAGGTAGGAGCAGAGAAACTTGGTGTTGCAGAGACTTTTTTTCCTGTGTTATCATAAGGCATTAGGGGCTTTTAAAGTGATGATGTAACAGAATTGGTTTACCTGTACTATCTTGGTTTCAGTAGCAGTATAGATTATAGAGAGTTTGGGAGTGGAAGCTGGGAAATGGATGGGATTGGTGGTCCAAGCCAAATATGTGTATCTCAGTCTAAAGTGATGTTAGAAAAGATGGAGAGTAAAAGTTGCCAGTATATTTTTTTCAGGACAAATTGGAAGGACCTGCTGTTGCCTTAGATAAAGTTGGTGAGAGAAAGGAAAGAATTAAGGAGAATTCCTAGGCTTTTACTTCACTGAGTGGATGGTCATGGCCAAATCTAACAACATAAAAGCCATAGGAAAGTTAGACAAAAGTAGGTTTGAAAACAGTGGAAAATAAGAAAGTCAACAGTTGGGAAGATTTTTTTTCTTAAATTGCCTTTGTTGCTCGGCAGGGTGGTACACGCTTATAAACTCAGCACTTGGGAGACAGAGGCAGGAGAATCAGTGCAAGTTTGAGGCCAACCTGTACTATATAGAGAGACTGTCTCAAACCCCCCCCCCAAAACCCCCAAAATTTCCTTTGTCAATATCACTTTCAAAATACTATTATTAAAATAGGCTTTCTAAAAAAATTAAATTTTTTTGGTTGGGTTTTGTTGAAAAGTTCATGTTTACATTTGGGTATGTTATGGCATTTTGTAGTCCACAGTAGTATGGTGCCCATACCAAGTAGATGAATAGCTATGTGAAATGAAGTTCATATAGCAAAATCCTGTTTCACATTTGCTTACATTTTTGAGGTCTTTACAAAAGTTTGATTTTCACTTGGCAGCACCTTTTTTTTTTCTTTTGTGGAATAGGAGATTGAACTCAGGCCCTTGTGCTTGCCAGGCAAGCACTTATTCTGCTGAGCCATCTCCCCAGCCCCTTGGCAGCACCTTTTTAATAACTTTGTAGGCGCCATCTTTTCTCAGACTCTGAACCCAAAAATGAAATGCATGTACAGGCTACTTATTCTTATGGGTACTTTCACTTATTGGTCTTTTGGTAATGTGGAGGTAATCGTAATGATCTTTATGAGTTTCTGAGCCATAATTATATTCACTATTTCCATTACAGTTTGCAGAGTGAACAACCTGAAGAATCCAAAACATCTAGGAAAAGTGGTTGTGAGGCAGGATTAAACTTTTGAAACATGTCTAAGTTGTACTTGTAGATATTTAGACTTAATTTGTCTGGGTTAAGGTATTTTAAAATACCTTATGAGCAGTTCTCATGTGTAGACAGAATAGAGGAAAAACAGTGTTTTGAACTTTCCCAACTTAAGTTTTTTTTCTTTTCCAGCCCAACCCTTATTCTTATAGGAAATTCTCCCTTGTATTTTTTAGCCATAAAGAGGACCTTTGAGCTTATAGTAATGACACAAGAATTTACACTATAGCTCTTTCTCCTGTAATTAGACTTAAGCATAGTCTTACTCTGTTACAGTTTTTATGAATTTATGGTGCTTTCCATAAGTATTATGTATTTTAAAAATCTAGTCAAACTTAGGAAACTAAAATTTTAGAAGTTTTGAAATTCATGTAAAGCCATGATCACTTATAGAAAATGTTAAAGGTGCTTTTTTCTTTTTATTAATTTATTATTTTTATTAGTACATTTTCAGTACATAATGTTTACATTCCTTGTATGGAATTGGTGCATGTATATAACACATCTTAATTAGTATAATTTTGCAAAAGGTAAAATTATGACTCATGCGAATAGAAAATGAATATGTGTTGAAGATTTTCTTCAACTCATTAATTAGTGAGGTACCAGAAAGATGTAAAAATCAGTCCAGAAAGCATTTGGGAAGCTAATACTTAGACACTTTCATAGATTGCTTCCCTGGATTTTATCTATCTATCTATCTATCTATCTCAAAATTAACTTTGGATTATCTTTTTCCCTGAATCAGAATTATTTCTGCTTGACAAAATCCTAGAGATTAACCTCTTCCCGAGTAAACTGTAAAATAGTCGAGTAATCCAAAGTACCGAAGGAGTACCTTTGCCTCTTCCAGTGTTTCAGAAAACTTTTCTGACATTGATTGTGTTCAGAGGTGATAGGCACCTAGGCCTGATTCTTTAGATTTCTTACTTTTTAAGAAGTAAAAAATACTATTAAGGAGTAGTCATTCCTTTTTTTCTCTTTTTAGCAGGGCAGGAAGTTTTTGTTTCATTTAGCTTGGATTCATGGCAACACAAGGAAAATTCTTTGAAGTGTCTGTGTGTCTGTCTCTGTCAGTCTGTCTCTCTGTCTGTCCAGGTCTTCTTAATCGCCGTTTGCTTCTAGGAATCTGGTAAGTGGGGGAAGATAGAGTCCTGGATAGTTCCGATCTATCCCAGCAAGCCAGGTGTAATTTTTGGCAGGGAGGTGGGTAGTTTCAGTGAGTCTGCACCTTCTGGTGGAGCCCAGACTCATTCATTCTGCAGTCTTCAGTATATCTTTCTTGGCTGAGTCCAGCTTGGAGCCACTAGATGGCGCGTATCGCCACTCTGAGCTCTGGGCTCCCACTATCCCTTTTCAAGATGACTCCTGGCCAATTGCTCTCTCATGTGGGATGATCAAGCCCTCAGCTAGTGCAGTCTTTTACATCTAATTCTCTCCTTTGTTGCTGTGTTTCTCTGTGACTGCCTCTGGGGTCACCAGCAATCATCATGTGTCTACAGGTTTGACTTGCTCCTCTTGTGCAGTGAGTCCTGCTTCAGGGAGAAGGCGCTGTCAGCTATCACCTTTTTATTAAAGTTTCTTCCTTTACTTTCTCTGTGGGCTTTAATTCGTGCCTCAGATCCTTCCTGGGTTCAGGTTACGCTTTTCCCCCTAGTGTTTCTGATTTAACTGGTCTGTGTAGGATGAAGCATCTGAAGAATTTTGTAAAGCCTTCTCAAGTAGTTTTTAGAATGGACAGGTTTATTTATTTATTTATATTTTTTGTGTTTTAGGGAAGGGTCTACAGGGTGTTAAAGGTCTCACTTCTAGATCAGACTCCTAGTGATCCACCTGTTTACAGGCTTCCAAGAGCTGGGTTTACAGGCTCATGCCACCACACCTAGTCTCAATTGCTGTCTCAGCATGCCCTGGGGGCGGAGCTGGCATGGCTGGCATGGCAGGCCTGGGGCCCCTGAGCCTGCTTGCAGGCACTTTAATCCGCTGAGCTATTTGGCCTGTCCTGGACAGATTTGAAATTTGTGCAAAAACCTGTTTTACTCAATCAGGCCAGCATTACATGAGCCATTGAATAAACAGGTATCATATAGAACATAGACTAGATAACGAGTAATAGCAATTTATTTTCTTGCCCTTTGGGAAGCTATGGCATCCATCACAGCTGATTTGTTGCTGGTGAGAACTATTTTCCTGTCTTACAGATGGCCTTTTCTGTTTGTGCCCTCATATGGCGGAGGATGGGGAATCTCTACCTTTTATAAAGGAACAGATCTTGTTTTGTTAGGGCCCCACTCTTATGGCCTTACTCTGCCATACTTCCTGAAAGCACTATCTCCAAGTGTAGTCACATTGCAGTTTAAGGATTGAACACATGAATTTTGTGGAAGATAGGGAATTTAGTTGAGTCCATAGGAGCTGTTGATCTAGCAGAAAATTGCATGGACAGTGTGTTGTGACATGTTGTAAATTAAGAAGTGATTAAAGTGAAGAATTAATTTAGGTAAAATCTCATGGTTAGGGAAAAAAAATCACTTTAGGGTGCTGTCGCCAAGAAGAACTTGAAGATGAAAGAAAAGTTGAATTGGATATTAAATAAGTAAGTTTTGATAATTAAAAATACGATTTAGAAGATAGGAAAGAGTCAGGAGTATAGCTCGGGGACTTAGTGCTTGCCTGGTAGTAGACAATCCTGAGTTTGATTCCCAGTACCAAAGAAAAAAATGGAAGAAAAGAGAGAAGATGGAATTGGTGTCTTGTTTTAACAGTTTCTGGGTAAGGTAAAGCTGTTGTTTTGAGCTCCATTTATTTACCCTTTTGTAAAAGAAATGATGTTTGTAGGACAATTCCTTTTACCACTCCTTCCTTATGCAAATATTTATTACTCTCATTTTGCATACTATATAATGTAAACTGATTTTCCAGATAAGAAAGAGCATATTTAATGAGATGGAAAAATAAACTTTCGAATTGTTGAAAATTTGAGGTTGAGGTGCTGGTAGATAAGACTTGTAATTAATAATAAATTGAAAATGTGAGCAGATCCCAGGTGGAGGTCAGCACTGACAACATAGTATCGCAAATCACATCTTTTAAGATACAGTTTGAGGGCTTGCCTTTAGAGGAATACAAGCAGTTAGTTACCTTTGCATAATGCATACATTTTTTATATATTGTTACTGTTTTTGACAATATGTTTTGGGCATAAGCTCTCAAGAAATTATGGCTGCAGTGGAGATCGCAGCACAGTTCTAAATATGGCATATCTCATTGCATAAGTTGATTTCCTGCTATGGTACATTTTAGGTTTATTATCCCTTCAAGCCTCATCTTTTAAGTAATGTGGGTGAAAGTGGACGTTTTCACACCTAGTAATCTGCAAGATCTGAGGTCCAAAAAATAGTTGCTGTTGGGAAATGGGCAAAATGGGCACATGTAGTGTGAAAGAGGTGGTTATCAACAGTGAAAGCTGATAGGACAAAGATGTTCAAGTAAAGTAATGATTGTGGGGTGTAGGTAATATTTAGCCCAAAAGCTTAGCAGACATAAGTGCATTTACCTCATTTATATAATTTCTATTTTGTAAGACTTTGAGCTTATAAAAAGCTAGATTGTTGCCATTTGACCCAATATTTGATATTTTTTTCTTTGAAAGTGTTTTTCAGCCACCTTACAAATTGTTCCTCTTGCTTTTGTTGAACAGTTTTTTTCACTGTAGAATTAGAATTGCATTTGATTTTACTAATCAAAAAATGAGAAGAGTTTTAAATTGTGCTTGTTCTGAAACATAGGGCTGTTCTCATGCGTTAGCACAATTGTATTAGCCTACTTTGTCACCTTATGCAGGCCACTTACCTCATGTGCAAGGTGATGGGTTTCATGGAAGATTTGGGACCTGGGTTACATGATATTGACATTGTCAGGCTTGTGAGAGGCTTAGGTAATTTTTGTTCTGTGAGCCTCCACTTTTTTATCTGCAAAGTAGAACCAAAAAACTTACTGAAAGGTCTTTATGAAGATTATCTGACATTCATTTTCTTCATCGACTTGTTTCTTGGCCAGAAGAAAACTGGAGTAGTAAGGGGGGAAATCTCTACTACTACTGATTTTTCTTTGTTTTATCAATTCAAGTGTGGCTCATTGGGAAGAACATGTAAAGTGGACTGATTCTCACTGTCTTAATTTTTCCTTTTTAAGACCTCTCAAACACCACTTTCCACATTTTATTGCAAGAAGATGTTTTGATTGAGACAGCTAGCGTCTGTCTGCTTTGGTATATGAGCCATTTAAGAGTTGGTGTTGAGATTGTTGATCTTACATTGTACAGAATGGTCTGTTTGGTCGCTTCCTTTTCAGGCTCTTTATAAAGGAGAGGGGCCTCAAAACAGAGACTGCTGCTAATGAATGTAGTTTCATAGATTTGTTCCAGGCATCTTTGTTTTTTCTCTAAAAGTGAACAGTAGCATAGAGATGTTTTCAGGAGCAAGTAAGAGAAGAAACTAGAAACTTTTTAAAAAAATGGCATTAATCTAAGTAACAATCAGGTTAGTTACATCAGAGCATTTTTGGTATGGAAAAGGCACAGGTGTCACATTGTTTCTTATGAAAGATTCTGTAATCTGATTTGCTTCACTGTTATCTTTCTGGATTCCTGGCAAGTGCTGTTGCTAGTATTCTTATAATATAGTTCTACTCTAGTGCAAGAACACATGAGCCCCAAAGCAAAATCGGAGCTAACAGATACTGCCAGTGGAAAAGGTGAAAATTGACTTTCAGGTGATGATAGAATGTTGAGAAATTATAGAGCTTTGGAAATTTTCTCTGGTACTGTTATCTGATTCTTTATCTTAGTATAAATTCATCTGACTATATAGTAGCAGACTTTCAAAATTTGATTTTTTGGGGCAGGCTGCTGTACAAATATATAACCAGTATGTATATGACATTGACATTAAGGGATCTACTTTGTAATTTTATGAATAAAAAGTACACTAATATTTATAGTGTTAAAGGTAGCTTTGAAATATGTATTCAGTTATAACTAGTCAATAATATTTGGTGGCTGGTGTTTTACCAAATGAGAAAATATTTAACAGAATTTATAAATTATTAACAGTGTTGCTTTTAATACCAAGAGTCTGGAAAATTGAAATTAATATTCCTGTAATTCTAGAATTTTTTTTGCTTAAGAGCTATTAGGAATATGATCAGAAGGCATTATTATAAGCCACTAAAATGTGTTTCATGGAATTATAACTTAGGGTTTATAATGAAGATAAATTTCTATTTTATTTGTGAAAAATGACGCACTATTACAAAACTATGTCTGTACTCAAAGAACAGGTCCTGAAAAATAATGCTTAATTCTGTGAGACCTTTGCAAGATTAACAGCAAAGAATAGGTTGAGGGCATATTAGAAATAAATTGTATTAGTTAAAACTATATAAATAGATACAACTTTCAAATTGATTTTTAAAAATAGATCAGTATATCACCATATTTGAGTGTATTCAGTAATTAATTATTGATACCTAGTTCTGATTTATGCTATAAGGTGGAAAGGATTATGTATAAAGTATCCTGGTTTTTGTCCCTTTCCAATTAGATGTTATTTTTCACTTAAGTAGATGTCTTCCATAAGTGTTTCATATTCAACTTGTCTACAACAGTACCCAGTCTTTGTTTTGTATTCTCTGTCTCAACAGGTGGTCACTTTATTTCCTTTGGAGCCATAGATGGGGAGCTCTCCTTGAATCATCTCTTTTCCTTATTTTCTTCAGGTCCATCACTCTTGTAGTGCTTCCTTTGAGTCTGTCCTTTTCTCTTTGTCTATATTTTCAGTTCCTTATGCACTCAGTGTTCTTTTTCTGATGTTATTATAATTTCTGGAAGAACTAAGGAAAAGGAGAAAGTATCAGTTGATGATATAGCACAGAGTTCAATGAACTGGCTTATGACCAGAATCTGGTGAAGTTTCTAAACCAGAAATGATTAGTTGATATTTTAAAAGAGTTGTTTAAAATATATAAATATAAAATATTTACACTGGGATCCTTAATAGAAAGTTTGTCTACCCTCAGTTATAATAAGCTGTGAAAGTTACTGATGGGTCTGTGTCCATGCTGATGGCTGAGGGGAGGCCTATACCTGTTATGATTGGGGCTACTGGTACTGCTTTGTGGGATATTTGGTGAAGTGGGGGTGAAGTGTAGTTCTATTATGATTTGTGTTTTAGTACGGAGTGTAACCTGTTGTGCTATTACCGCCAGAGTACAGGATTACAGGATGATATAGCCTTTCATTGCTTTACCACAGTGGAAGACAGGTTCTTGGTCACAGACAAAGAAACTGTCCATGGGAAAGGCAGGTCAGAGGTCAGGTGTTTAGAAAGGGACAGAGGTATGTGTAAGAGTTTAGAATTCCAACCTACGAGGCAGATCTGGAAGGACTAGGATAATAGAAACACAAAACCTTTTTTGGGTGTAGTTGTCCTGGGGCTAAAGTTAGAGGGCCAACAATCTTGGTTTTAGGGTTGGTCTGGAGTGAGGAGATACTTAGAGTAATTGGATAAGTCATATGTAGATGTTGTTGAAAGGGTAAGCAGAGCCAATGTCCAGTACAGTTTGTAGTGTTGGGGTCTTGAGTAGCAGTTTGAGAAACTGAAAGGTGTCATTAAGAAGTTGGCCTATGGAGAGGGAAGTAGGGGTGTGAAGAGAAGTTGAAGAGGGCAGGAGATCAAGAGGAAGAGACTGTATCTTAGGGGGTAGTCTTTTGTAAAGAGTTAGAAATATCTTTGTAGTATTATAGGTGACATAGGCCCAAAGTTCCCATGTCTGACTTTTTGGGAGGAGAGGAAATGTATCTGTGTGAAGAATGGTGAAGTGTAGAGTCTAATCCTATATGATTGTCCTGGAGATGCTTAGATAAAAGTAATTGTCTTGGTTCAGAAGTTGAAAGGCGATTTCAATCCTATTGATTCATTCACAGACCCAGTAGAGAAAATGAAAGGATGACAAGTCATAGCAGGGTGAATACTTTGTGTTTTCTGGACATAGGTAGAATGCTACACCCAAATGTGAATCTGGGCAGAGAGCATTGCCTTTAGAGCTTGTAAAATAAATTAGGGAACACCAAAGGACATCAAATATAAGAGTGTCCAAAGTCCAGTATTTTTGATCCATAATAGTAGAGTGGGTACCAGTTTACCCAATTTGTTTGTTGAGATAAAAATTACAAACTGGAAGTGGAGCTAGCTGAGACAGTTTGGCTATGAATGGAATAAGAGCCCAGACTAGGCCCAACCAGATAGTTCAGCAGATTAAAGTGTCTGCTTAGGCAGACACAGGGGCCAGGGTTCAATCTCCAGTGTGTAATGCTGGTCCCACCCCTGGGGCACTCTGAATTGGTGACAGAGTCTGGGTGTGGTGGTGCGTGCCTGTAATCCCAGCACTTTGGAGGATCATTACAGGTCCAATCTCTGTAATGAGACCCTGTACTAAATACATTTAAAAAAAAAAGAGCCCCGACTATAAAGAACCGCATGCTGGGCAGTTATGAGAGGTGGCTCAGTAAGGATGTGTGGCGAAACAGTGGACAGTAAAGAGAGTCAGAATCATCACCCCGCAGCAGCCTAGGAAAGCAGTCTTGTGTGGTGTTTGAACGTCTTCTGAACAGACAGCTCTGAGCCTGGCAGCAAACACGAGAAATAACAAGAGGTAGGGGATCAGGAACCAGACAGGAAAGCAATACATGAGGTTAAATGGAAGTTTTAGGGATGTTTGGTGAGGCAGAGATAGGTGGAGTGCAGATGGTGCAATGACCACTCTGGAAACCAGAGTTTGGGATTGGAGGTGTTGGGTTATTGGGACACCACTTAGCTTTTGTGATGTGGAACCAGGAAGGAAGGCTAGCAACTTTGACTGCCGTTTCTGTTGTGTGAGGATGACCAGATGAGGACCTGTCCATTTGGGTTGCCATCTGGTAGGCTTAGAAGATTTGAGAGATATCTCTAGGAGTTATTGGAGGTTTTGGTTGAGTGTTGTCTACGAGTTGTGGAAGGCAGAGGTTGACGTGTTGTATCAGAAGATATAGGAGGAAGGAGAATGTTGGGATGTAGTCAGCAATGGGAGGAAGGTTTTGTGAGATAGGCAAGTTGTGAAGCAGGCATGGTCTACCATACATAAGCTCAACGGGACTTAAAAAAGTGATGTGTCTTGGGAAGTGCCCTATGTCAAGATAGGGCTAAGTGAAGGAGCTGAGGCCAGGGCAGGTGTAGTTCTAGAATAAGTTTCATGAGGTGTACTTTTAGAAGACCATTTTCTTTACTACTTTCCTTGAGGACTGTGGATGGTATGGTTATGTGTAAATGTTAAGCTATGTTTAGACTTGAGGATACCTGCTGGGTAATCTGAGAGACAAAACCTGGTTCATTGTCTAAATGTATAGATTGGGGTAAGCCAAATTAGGGGATAATCTCTTGTAAAAGAGTTTTACAAACTATATCTGCAGTCTCTTGGGTGTTGGGAAAGGCCTCTATCCATCCTGAGAAAGTGCATCTAAAGTTAAGATATTTTAGGTGTCATGATGTGACGTGTATAAAATCTGTCAATCTTCATGTGGAGTATGTCCACGAAGTTGGTGGGTCGGGAAGGGAGGAGGTAAGTATTCCAGAGGAGAGGTTTTGGCACAGAGATGGCAACCTGGTGATGGTGAATAATGGTTTTTAGGGAGAGATGGGTAGTAATTGGAGTTAGAAGTTATGTAGAGCTTGGGTGACCTGTGAAAACAATTGTGTAAGACGGTGATGATGGGTAAGTAAGGCTTGTTGATCTAGGATGAGTAGTCTTGATCCATGGAAAATCCATCCCTGAGTGTTGCAGCTACAGTTTGTTTTGTGGAGTAATTTCAGTTGTTTAGGCAACTAATGAGGTGAGGGCAGGGCATTTGGGACAAGGGAGAGAAGATAAGAAGGGTATGGCTGTTGTGCAGCTAACTTGCCCTGTGTATCAGCAAAGGTATTGCCCTGAAAAATAAGGTCTGATGGTGTCTGGTGTACTCTGCAGTGAATGACTGCTACCTGCTTTGGAAGTTGTGCTGCTCCTAGGAGCTTAAGGATGAGGATTTGTTGGTGATGATAGTTCCTTGAATGCTGATTAGACTTTTTTCTTGCAGGATGGCCGCTTGGAAATGAAGGATTCTAGATATGTATTTTGAGTCAGTATAGACATATGTGATTTTGTCTTTGGCTAGTGTGGGCCCCATTTAAGAAATAAGTTCTGCCTTTTGTAAAGATGTCCTAGGTGGCAGTAGACTTGCCTTTATTACCCTAGACCCACTGACCATGGCACATCTGTCTTTTTCTGAGTGTTTGTGTTCATTGAGCTGCCATCTATGAACCATTGTGGTGAGGGTCCTCATCAGAAGTAGGGAGTATGGTGGCCAGGTTGAGGGGACTGTTAGTGGAGACAGTGAGGGAAGCGTCCTGTCCTGTATGAGCACCAAATGGTGCTGTTTTAAGCAGGAAGGAGTTGTTAGGGTGGGAGGTGTCTTGTGTGAAAAGAGTTCATTAGGTACTGTGATTGATTGTCCCAGAGTGCACTTTTTTCCTCTTGACTGCTGCTGCAAGGGCCCAGAGGCAGGGGGCCCATCCACATATTGTGTTGTCTAGCTGTGTTGACAGATATGCTACTGCTTGAAATGAAGGTCCCTTTTTGTGTACCAGGACTCATACCGTTTTATATTTTTGATAGGCAGTTTATAAAGTAAACGGCTGGGTTGTATTTGAGATAGTAAGAGCTGAGGCCCTTAAGAGGGCCTCTTGTAGCTTGCAAAAGGAAGAGTGCGTAGGAGCAGTAGGGTTGAGAGGTTGTGACAAGGAGCCTTGGATGCTTTATAAAGAGGTTGAGCCAGGAAAGCAAAATTAGGAATGCAGAGGCAAAAGAAATTAACTAGACCAAGGAAAAACAGGATTTGTTGTTTTTTAATAGGCACTTGGACATCACAGAGGAGGGCTTTGCTATCAGCAGTGATCCAGTGAGTAGTGGGAATAAGTCCTAGATATTTGACCTTTGGCAAAACAATTTGAGCTTCAGTGGGAGAAAGTCTATATCCACAACCCAAGAGAAAGTTGAGAAAGGGTAGCTGTATGTTGTATGGCTAGAGCATGGGAGGAGGAACTGAGAAGATTGTTCCTATACTGGAGGAGAGTGCTAGCTTTGAGACTGAGGGTTGCCAGGTCAGTAGGTAGGGCCTAATTAAAGACATGAGGACTATCTCTGCATCCCTGAGGCAGAAACATTCATGTGAGCTGTAGGGGCTGGAGAGTATCTGGATCTGTCCATGTGAAGGTGAAAAAGTGCTGACAGTCAGGGCATAGGGGGACAGTGAAGAAGTCATCTTTGAGGTCCGGGACTGTAAAGTAGGTAGTGGAAGGGATGATGAGAGAGCGTGGTCTAGGAGTTCGGCACCACTGAGTGAATTGCATAACCACATTATTGATAGCTCTGCAATATTGAACTAAATGATAGGAGCTATCAGATTTGAATACAGGAAGAATAGGAGTATTGTAAGGTGAATGGGCAGTTTTAAGAAAACCATTGGCTAGAAGACATTGGATTATGGGTTTAAGTCCCTGTTGGTGTTTGGGAGCTACCTGACATTGAGGAATGCAGAAGCAGGTGAGGATCCCTGAAGTGAAATCGTACAGAGGTAGGATGGGTGGCACAAGTTGGACTAGAGTGTCCCAAACTATGGGATCAACAAGGACAGGAGGAAGAGGAAGGGATGAACTGGCACAGAGGCTGAGTTTGGAGGACAAGTGACATAAGAAAAGAAAACGTGAAAGAGCAGTGGAGTTTTTGAAGATGCCTGCCCAAGAGGGGTCTGGGGCAAGTTGGGAAGACAAGAAAACTATGAGTAAAGAAAAGTGTGTGGAATGGTCAGGGAAGAGGTCCTGTCTAGAGGGGTTATAGGCTGACTTTTTGACTCTCTCAAGGAGGACCATAGATCAAGTACAGCAGCCTGAAAACTCAGGAAGAACACTATGTGGCCTCTGTGTCAATAAGAAAAGAGTGTCCTACCTGAGATGTCCAGTGAGACTTAGACTCTGACAGAGATATCTTGATGTTTTTTCTCTTTTTGTCTGTGCACTGCATGCACATATAGCGAACACACATTCCCTTAAACCCATAGAAGTGATGTATCTGGGTTTCACCAGAGAAACCACCAATACGAGATAAAGGTCTATATGTCTCTATTTGTTGGTATCTGTATATTAACAGACTCATTGCTAAAATTTGTTTAGGTTATTGTGTGGCCCTCTTGGGGAGCCTGGAATGTGGGTCAGGGCAGGCTATGAGAAAAAGTAGGCTTGGACCTACTGGTGACAAGCTGCTGTGAAGTCAGCGAGTAGATTATTAAGCCTTGGCTTTTTAAACATTTTTTTCATCTTTTTGAGATTTCCCTACACAGTTCAGGCTGGGCTTGAACTCACTGTGTAGCCCAGGCTGGGATGGAACTCGACATTTTCCTGTCTTAGGAAGTGCTGGATTTATAGGTGCATACCACCATGCCCTATCTTAAGGCTTGGCTTTTAAAGTCTTTTGACTAAGTGAATTATTCCCACCCAAATATTTGGGGTCATCTCCTTTACCTAAGCCCACAATCGACTTCCACAGCAACACCTGTATGAGTGTTTTCTTGAATCGTTGGGGCTTGTAGCCAATTCAAATTGACCATAAAACTGACCATCACAGGTGGTGTAACCAAATGTTGGAGGAACTGATAAGCTTTATACAGATTGTTTCTCTAATCAGAAAATCCAAAATACTGCATACTAAAAAGTAAAATAATGTAATAAAATTGTTTGTTTTATATATATTACAATAATAGTAGTAAGAAAAATTTTTTTCTGTTGTATTTGAAGGAAGTAAACAGTTTTGCTTCTATGTATCTGAAATGTCTTTAAGCATCTCTTAATAGTTGGCTTCATTGACTCCAGAAATCTTACTATAAAGAAATTCTTGCCCAAAACTTGGAAGTTGTTTTCTTCTTGTCCTGTTGCACTCAAGTTTTGCCAATGAGACATAATGTACATCTGATTAACCTTTCTTTTTGTAATAATATTTTAAATTTTGAAGATTTCAGAATTAGGGGCTTCAGACTTTATTAAATACATTAAGATAATCCATATTTTGTTTCTGCCTGTGAATTTGTGTTTTTATGTGCCTGAGTATATTTATTGTACTTATTCTGAAAGCATTTCTAAAAACTCTTAACAATTGTAAGAGCAAGTGACTTTTTATAATTTATTATTTATGATTTATTATTTTCATTTTACTGTTCTTAAAATTAATGTGATTCTTGGGTGTTTTATGGTTTTGTTTGCATTTTGAGATGCCCTGTTGTAGTCTTTGTAAAAATATATACATCTCAATTCATAGCTGCCTGCTTTCAGAATTTGTTGAGAATAACATACTTATATTAAGGGCCTAAATTAATTTATGCTATAGATGTTTAAGTTTCATAAGTATTACTGGATACTGGAAAACTTCTTTAGCTTTTAGAGATAAGTATTTTATTTATGTCTTTCATCCTTGGTTTAGGAATAGCAGAAAAGTGACAATTTGGTACAGGTAATGAATTATTTTAACCATTAACTTCAGTTTCCTCCAGTGAAATTTTTTGCTGCCCCTATTTACTGCTTCAAAGCATGGGACAGTACTCATCTTTAGTATCAGTTTTTCTTGGGTTCTTTATGGAATTACAGTTATTTCCTTTAATCAGATTTCATCTTCCTTTTGTCTTTGAAATTCCTTGTCATTTTATTTTCACTGGGGAGTCTTAGCCCTTCTTTGTTTCTTAGAGCTTTCTCAGCATTTAAGAAGCAAGTGTGATCTGTAGCAATCATGCACTTTGCCATTTTAGTCAAATGGAGAAGTTGTATCTAATGCACAGAAATGTCTCACACTTTGTATTGTGTTACCTTGGACTTGTACTTCTGCTTTTTCTTCTGCTGATTCTTTCTTAGGCAACTATTAGTACTTGGTGGAAAAACTTCATTTTTAAAAAAAAATCTTGTATCTCTTCATCTATCCTTGGATCTTAGAATTACTAAAATATTTTCTAGATTCTATTAATATAATGTTGATTTAGACTTTAATTTTTATCAGTCAACTTGGAATATATTATCAAGTAAGTGTTGTAGTATAGCTTGTAGAAACTTTTAGAAAGATGTCCCTTATGTCCCTCACAGTTTGTTGTTATATATCCAACAGTATTAGAATGATTTTTTTTTTCAGTGACCAAAATAATCAGTTTTATCAGATGTTAAAAGAGTTTTTTTAAAAAAGACTTGAATGGTTTTTTGTTTTAAAAAGCTGGAGTGCTTATTTTTTCCTTAATCCTTTGACTTGAGTCTTAACTATAATAAAGATCTTTTTTTCAGATCAGCATCTCAGACATGTTGAAAAGGATGTTTTGATTCCTAAAATAATGAGAGAAAAGGCCAGAGAGAGGTGTTCTGAACAAGTTCAAGGTAAGATTCAAATATTCCTGTAAAGATTAAGTTCATTTTTAATAATATGATCTGAATTTAATCCTTAGCTTCAGAATTAAGTAGTCTACAAATTAATATGTATGAATTGCTTCTCACCCTTTCATTGAGATGTAAGTATTTCAGCTTTCAGAACTTCCAGGCAGTAGCAGTATTCAATTCATTTACAATGTAGAAATATTTCCCTAAATTACTAATAAAAAACTATTTCTTTCCCAAATATATACTTTATATAGAGGAAAAACTTGGTGTATTCTGGAGATAGACAAGTTACTCTGGTGATTTTTGATAGGGAAAGGACAAATACTAAATCATGTATATACACATACACACACACTTAAGATAATTTTTTTTAGTGTCATTGTCTATTACTAAATTGTTAATGAATGCTAGTAAGGCCTACAATAAGTCTGTGTTTTTTTGGTGCGTGTTTTTTTTTTGTTTTTCCATTTCTAAGTAGGAGATACTTATGTAAAAATGCATGCATTAGTCATCTTCATACGCATGTTTTTTGAAATTATTTTGAATATTAAATATTCTTATATATTGTAAATCTAGAAACATTTTTTATATAACTTTGTATTGGAAGTGTAAGCAAAGCAGTGATAGGTAAAATGAGGTCACAAAAAACACCTGTAAATCATGGATAAGTAGAAAAGCTGTATTACTGTAGAAATAGAGTTTTTAAAGATTCTGTCTTTGTTTTGTTCTTTTTTTTGTACTGGGGATGGAAGTCAGGACCTGTGCGTGCCCAGCAGGCACTTATGCCACTCAGCTATTGCCCCAGCTCTCTGCCTTTTTGCATGGCTATCAAAAATAAGTAGTGAATGTGGCTTGGTGGTAGAGCCTGTGTACACAAGTCCTTGGCTTTGATCCCCAGCACTACTGAAACAAAACAAAATTGTAAAAGTTTACCAACATACTCTCTTCCCTATCTGTCCTTCTTCACTAGCCTTGTCTTTATTGTTGAAGGACCACAATAATTTTTAGTGAGGATAATAGGCTGTAGTTCCACTTTAGGCTTCTATATGGGGAAAATCAGACGGTTTCAACTCTAGTTTCAAGACTGTGTCAGTGTTTGGATGCTAGGAAATTTGTCTCCTCTGCCTCTGACCCTTACAGATGATCTTTGCAGTCGGTGGATGGAGACAGTACTGTAAGAGTAGATCCTCACGGTCAATAGTGTGTGATGATCTTTCTGCTTAAGTTACATGACTTATTAGGGCCCATTCCATTTTGAAATCCATCTGTAACTTAGTAGTTTAAAATAAATAATCATTTTGTAGTAGTATTCTTGCTTTTTCTATGAATAAATTACTTACTCAGAGTACTTTCCTTTATATTTTCTCATCCCCAGTTCCAGGTGTCAGGAGAAATTCACTTGTTGGCACCTAAAGATGAAGTTCAGTGCATATCTAGCTTTGGCCAGTGTTAGTCTCAAAAAGTAATCTACCATCTGCCTTGTACAACTTTAAAAATATATATCCCAATTAAGGTAGGGGGAGGATAAAACTTAAAAATGGATAATAAAGTTACTGGGTTGACTTCTCACTACTAAAAAATTTTACTTGCTACTTATACTAGTAAATCATTTTACTATAATAAGTTGTGTCCATTTTGTTTTATAACACATTATCCTGATACCTAGAATGAAAGCTAACTAACTCAGTTGTATACTTAATTTTTACAGATGTGATTTAAATGAAAAAGCAAAATGGTTGTATGACTTTGGGTTTCAGAATTGGCTTTCCATATTCTTAGATATTGAAACTTTGTTTTGAAACAGAAGAATAGATTGTAACTTTAAAATATTTGTGTGGATAATATAGCCACTATTTGACAGTGGTATATAAAAAAACTTTCAGTGGTCCAGTTTTTATAAGACTGTAGATTGTTTAGTGTATTGACCTGGCAAAATTAAAAAAAATACACTTAATCTTCTGAAGACTAAAAGCATCTTAAAATTTGAGTTTTGTTTGGATTATTTTAATACATTTGTCCTTATTGAAAGTACTCTGTAATATAATTGATTTTTGAATATTTCAATTTCTTGTAGATAATCATATTGATTTTTTAGGCCATATGGTGTCAGTGTTTTAGAATGTAAAATTGATCACTTTATAAAAGAATAATAAATCCTTAATATTCTGCCCATTAAACCATGTGAAATAGGAAAGAGTACACATAACTACTGAGGGGAAAAAGTTAGTATTTTAGTGATACGATAAGGTATAATTTAGAATCAGGACCTTTGCATTGTAGTTTACTTACTGTTTATCTATCTTTGATTTATTAAATAATTATAGGATTTTACATAAAGGCATTATACATGTTAATCATATGGTTTTTAGATAAAGATACAGGAATTTTAGTAAGTGATCTGACTTTCTGCTAAATGCTGAAACATTATGTAGGAAAGCTTTTCTTTTTTTTTTTTTCATGTCATTTCACCTCAGCTGATCATAAGAATTGGGTCAGTCTGCCAGCAACTTAGGTTTGTAAAGGGAATGGAACAGCTTTTCCAGGGATAAAGAAAAATGAAATCACTTTAAATGAAAGAAAGATGTCTCATTATAGTCACCAACAGCAGTTATTGACAGCTATAGTTCCTATTAACAAGGAGCATTTAACTAAGAATTTGGCTGTTGGATCTTTGGACTTGATCTAATTTGCTAGCATTAATTAGTTTCTTTTGAGGACAGACACTTGGTGCTCACAGCTATAGATTTGGAGGGCTAATTAGGATAGAAAATTGAACAGAATGGGGTAAGGCATTAACCTTCAACCATTACCAGCTGGGACACTGATAAAGACCACAGAGTCCAAATGCTCCCTATTGATGTGAAGAGTACCCTAATGAATATCAATTTCATCCAGGTTGCTATATTTTTACTAGTTCTCTCTTCATTGTAAAATTTTAACCAGCTTTCGTGATACCTTAATTATCTGTGTGTTATTGGTTTTTACACTGTTTAGACTGAGTTGTACATCTTACCTAATGGTTAAGCACAATTAAAATTTGTCTAAACTAGCAGTTAACACTCAGGATGTTTCATTGTTATGTTACTTATAAAACCTAATATTATGTTATTGTAAGTCTTTGTAAATTTGTGTACAGTAGTGGTAACTTAGCCATTTCAATATAATGGAAACTGCTCTTGGATAATACAAAAATCTCTGCTTTGGGCATCAAGCAGTGTTTGTATTATTGAATTGGCATGAATTTGAGAATCGTTGTCTTTATAAAGTGTTTTTAAGAATGTAAGAGACAAAAGTTTGTTTCTTTTTAAAGAGAAAACTAATGCTTTTGTTTTGAAACTTTGAGGTGATTAGTAAAGGTGGTTTGGTGTAGAACGGAAACAGCATAGAGAATCTTGATTTAACTGTTGTAGAAATTTTGACAAGATTATAAACTGTTGATATCAAAAGAAAAGTTATTGAATGAAATCAAACTTTGTAGTAGCTCTCTTTTGCCTGTGATGTTACTGGCAGTGAACGGAGCCACTAGAGTATGACTGAAATATGTGGAGAGACCTCAACATACTAAGCACATTGAGGATGACTGGAACTGACAGAAAACTCCTGAATTGTCAAATTGAACTCCCTTAAACTGTACTTTAATCACCTCCCAAAAGTCACAGGAGAGAATCCCCTCTGCTATCTGTGATGATAGAGTCATGTTTTTCTCTTGGATCTGGAAGAGATATACCGCATTGTGTTTTAAGGAGATGATTCAACAGATTCTAGAGATTGCTTTCAACTTTGTGCTTCTTTTAAAGCTGTTTTGAGGCACCAATTTTATGATTTATATTTTCTTCATTAGCAATATTTTTAAATAATCTTGTCATATTTGTTGGTAAATTATACATTTGATATTAAGATTTTTTCCTATGGAGATTAAGAGGAAGAGTCACTGCATTGCTGTTTGGTGAAAATTCCATATTTCTTTGCTTTTTTGAAGTACATAATCAACATTTAAATAAAGTCTCTATGCTACATAATGATGGCTGCTTTTTGCAAGCAGCTTTCTTTTCGCCATGACAGATCCAAATCAAAAAATACTTTTCTTCAGGCATGGGTTGGAGCTTTCTTTAACTTACATTCTTCTAGTGATGGACTCATTTCATCCCTTGAGCTCCCTTTTTACCATACTAGTTCTTTTATGTCTTTATTGCAGTCTTTCTCATTTGGCTAATAAGAGGGATATAGTTCTAAAGGAACTATGTTACTTAAAGTACAAAGATACATGGATAGTTTTTGTCTTTGAAATGCTGCAGGACAGTGAGCAAATAATGCAGAAGCTGGACAAAGTGCTTTTCTTCTGTTGTACACACATTCCTGAGGTGTGTTACTTTTTGCTCAATTCCAAAGATGTATTAATAGACAAAAAAAGAAAATCAAATTAAGAACACTTATGAAATGTTCTGAGGGGCTGGGGAGATGGCTCGGTGGAATAAGCACTTCCCTGGCAAGTGCAAGGGCCTGAGTTCA
>NDGM011108263.1:0-11857 GCA_002564305.1 Octomys mimax | reverse complement strand
TTTTACAGTTTTTTGGTACAATTCATGTATAGGGACCACATTCATTATAGGGAATTTGTATCGGTACATGATAGGAGTTGATGCCTCTTTTGGTTCTGGGGCATACGATTAAAATATGATAATTTTACTAGTTTAAGAAAATAAAATTTTTATGTGGGCTTCAACCCTAAGCAACCTAGATGGAGAAAAACTTTTAAATTCAACAGAGCAATCTGAAATTACAAATAGGTTTTTCTTTATTATATTAGAATCAAGAAAAAAAGTTCCTGCATTTGGACCTCAGTCAAACTTCAGTTGCAATATAATCCTACAGCAGGTAGACTTAGTAGTAAATACTTCAAAAAATATTATGCAGATACTATACACACATAAATTTCTTATTATGCAAAAGTGAAAACCCTATTGCATTGAGTTTCTGCTGCTCTATTTTCCCCTAAGAAAGGATATAATTTACATATTAATTAATTAATTAATCTATTTTGAAACAAGTGCTCACTATGTGGTGCAGGCTGGCCTTAAACTCATGTCTATCCTATTGCCTCAGCTTCCTGAGTGCTGAGATTACTCTGTAATCCCACCATGCCTGATAAACAGATTAAAAATGAAACCATAAGAGCCATGTTTTGGCTCTTAGCTTAAAGTTATTAATTCATTCATTTGGCATTTTATTTTTACTTTTAAAATAATCAGTGTCTTTTTCTTTTAAGTTATATTTTCTAAATACACAAAACAGTATTTACTTGATCATGTTTTTCTTTCTCTTGCACGACATTTAAAGATTTGATAATGATTTTAGATAGCATTTATCGGTATTTTTAGCTCTACTACTCTTTCATCATCACAAGTAATTAGCAAATGATTTTATATGTAAAATTCTCAGAAATACATCTGTCATGATTTAGAGTTAAGATATACCCTCAGAGTCTCCTGTTTGGAAAGTGATTGGAAGGCAGGGGAGACAGGTCAGCTGTCTAAGCACCTGCCCGGCAAACACAAGGACTGTAGTTTGATCTCAAGTGCCTCAGTGAAGGCCCTACCTGGGGGGGAGGAGCCTCCATGGAAACAGGACATGGTGCCACACACCTGTAATCTGAGTGCCAGGGGAACTGAAACAGAAGGATCATTACGAGTCTGACATGCATAGTGAGGTATATATGTAACAAATATATAAATGAAAAAGACTTTTTAAAAAAGTAACAGAAAAAAAAATTAACAGAAAGTTGATTGGATGCAAGGATGAATGATCTTCAGTGGATTCCCTGATTAATGGGCTCATATATTGTTAAGAACTGAGGCGTGATTGGTGCCCAGTCATTGGAAGCATCCCTTGGAAGGATGCATGCCTGCCTCTGGTTTCTCCTTCATCTGCTTCCTGGCTGTCACAGCGTCAGCAGCTGTCCTGCACCCAGGTCCTGCCACAAAGCCTCTTTTGCTTTGGAGCCCCATGACCAAGGCCTGAAACTCTGCAACATTTCTTTGTTTAAATGGTGGGTGCTGGGTGCCTAGTGACGGGAATGTGGCTAAGACAGTTTTTAAAGCCAACAACATTATTATGCTATATTTCTTGGAATTACCATTATGCTTTGGCTTGCTCCAACCTACTTGTTTTACAACAATTGCAAATAGCAGCAGAGAAAATAATGGATGATTAAATAATATTTTCAACTCTATTTTTCTGAAATAAGAATTTAAGCCTGCAATTATAAATCATTGCTTAAGGTTTATTTTGGCCCTGCCTCTTGTGTATAAGTCTTGCCAGCTTGAGGCATATCCATCTTTTTTGGCTGGATCTAATGAATAAATCTTGCAGTGATGAAAAACACTCAAGGATAAAGTGTCATGATTTATTTGTGCAGGAGATTTCATTCTTTTAAAATTCCTACATTGTGTCATTCCTTTTGCTGGCTTGCAGAGCGGGGATATAGAATAAACTGGAACATGTTTAGAAGTGTGATTTGTTTTACTTCTCTACCTCTAATCTACTAACACCCTGATCACTTATTATTTAACTTCCATCAAGTGCCTGTAGCTTGTGTGAAAAGCCTGAGCTGAGAGCCAATGAGCTAGCCAAGTGGACTAAGCGCCTGCTTAGGCAAGCGCAGGGACCATGTTTCAGTCTCTGGCATCACAAGCCATACTTGCCACACCCCCAGTCACACTGAGCTCAAAATCTGGTGGCACACGCCTGTAAACCCAGAGCTAGGGAGGCTGAAAACAGGAAGATCACTACGAATCTGAACTGTGTAGTGAGACTCTGTACCAAATACATAAAAAAAAAAGAAAAAAAAAGAAAAGCCTCAGCTGAAAAATAAAATGAAAGAATACGGAAAACTTCTATTTATTGGAGTTGTAACTGCTTGCTAAAATATGCCTCTAACTTTATCACTGAACCTCTGGAGCGATACTTCAAGATAGGAATAACTGACCATTTTACAGATTAGGAAAAGGAAGCCTACAAGGCTAGTGTAATACTTTAAAGTTCCATAGCACAAAATTTAGAGTTAGCAATCAAAACCTTCATGGTTCAGCATTTCTCAGTCTTTCTTTCAGTTTGTAATTTCACTGATAAACTTTATGCATTCCATTTCTGAGATAGGTGATAAAAAATATAATTATATATGGTGCTTATTGCATGCAAGTTACTGCTTGAGTATTTTATTCCTATTCCTAAAATAGGTATTCTAACTTATGGTGTAGGCCCTAACATTTTCTGCTTTTCTTATGTAACGCTATGATGGCTTTTTGCTCATTTTTGTAGCCTGCAGGCTGGTCTCAAATTCCCAGTGACATGTGGTTTCAACCTCCCAAGCACAGGGATTACAGGCCTGCACCACCATGCCCGGTTAATAATGACAGAATTGAGATTTGATTCCAGTGAATTATTAAGCCTTACAGAAAGTGATACGAATTAATTTGTTTCAAGTATATAGAGAACAATTCCAGGAGTTTCCAATCTCTGATTTTACACAGGACTACCTTCCCGTAGGAGTCCTGGGCTTGGAAATTTGGACTTAAACTACTTTAAAGAAAACAATGCAAATAAAATAGACATGGTATATCATAAACTACATTATGGATTTCCAAAAGTAGTGCATATACAGAAGAAATGTCATAACATTTTTCAATTCAGTAACAATTTAAAAATAGCACTGATGTATCAGCTAGTGGCATTACTGCTGTTACTTCCTTTTTTTTATTTATTTATTTTTTGCTCCTAATGCCTTCAGGGCAGGTTTGGTTGGCTGGAGTTGTGGAGATCGAACCACAGCAAGTTGAGCCTGACTGCTTTGTTGAAGCAGTCACTTAAAGAACTGAGCTAAGGGGCAGGCCCCTGTTACTTCCTTTTTAAATTAAATGTTTAAGCAAAATATTTTGATCCACCCAACTTACCCTAAAGGAAGAAATATATGGGGCAAGAAGTGATGTGGAGAAAAAGTTTCTACACTCAGTCTGCAACAGAAAGCCACGTACTGGAAGATAAGGGAAGGGCACTAGGTGTCCAGCTGAGTGCAAGGCAAGATAGAAGCTTTATCTGAATTACAAAGGAAAAGTAATTTTAGCAGGCTGAAAGCTTTAGACCATCTTAACTGACATCTCTGTTTTTGTCCAGAGCGGTAAGACAGGTCTTTTAATTCAGCAGCAGCTTATTTTGTCAGAACTCCCTGTCTGACTGAACACCCTTGGCAGTCTGCCAGAGCGCCCTGGAAAATGTACAGTAGTTTCATTCCTTGTCACATGTACTTAATGGTTTAAGCATTCAATCACTCTTTAATCATAATATGTGCTTTTGGACTCCTCATGATTTCTCCAGGCACAAAAATTAATTCTATACACATTATGAATAATGTGGTATCTATGAACAAGATGTCAGAGCAAGTCCTTAATCTGTCAGACAATTTCTGAATGGAGTGTCTTGGAGAAGTTATAAAACTATTTGTGAAAACTCTATAGTGGAACATTGTGAAATAGAATTATAATTCACACATGTGAAAATATTATCTTCATGATCCATCATGATATTTGCAAAATACTTGTGTGCAGTTGCATATATCTTATATCATACATGAGTTTTTCTCATAGTCTTTAAGAGTAGTTAGTACATGCTTTTAACTTTGCAAAAATATTTTTAAAAACAGAAATATCAAGGTTTATTTAATAGTGTGTAAATGTGTTGGATACCCCAAAACACATAAGAGTAGAGTAGGCACAATTGTCATGATATAGTCAGGTAGTGGAAAGCATATAGCAGTACTCAGATAAAGAATAAACAAAATCAGTTCTAACATTGTCAATAAATATGTATCTTTACACTAGTTTTCAAACTTTTACAGTTCATTTAAAAATGAAGTAGGGTGTAAGTAAATTGTCTTAGATAATAATATATTCTTTCATTTGCAAATGCATTATGTTATATAATTTGTATTTATATTTTTGTGTGTTTTATTTCATAACATTTTTATAGTGCAACATGTTTATATATGCATTTATTTATTTACTTATTTGTTATAGGGTCTCCCTACTCAGCCTGGACTTGTAGTGATCCTCCTATCTCAGCCTTTCAGCCCTGGGACTACAGGCATGCGCCACCACACCCAGAATCGATTCTGGGTCCTGCATGGCATGTGGTACTGGGGATTGAACTCGGGTCCTTGTGCTTGTCAGGTAGATGCTTATATCACCAAGCTATCTCCTCAGCCCTAAAATTATAGCTTTGATGCATTCCCTATAAGTCAACAATGAATGTTCACCAAAATATATCATCCTATCAATAAATTTGACCTAATTTTAATTGTGATAATTTTGATGTCTGTCATTTCATAATGAAAACTTACACTTCACTGTACTTTTTGTTGAAGTGACAATTTGATCACTTACCCCTTTACAGTTTGAAACATTCAATATTTATAAAATAATTACCTGGAAATGTTAAGAACATTTTAAATGTAGTCAATGTCACCATTAATATTTTCAAAAAATGTTTTTACACAAAATTTATTCTAAGCAATACATGCATTACATTTTTTGATGTAAAGTGGATTATAAAACCAGAATTCAATAGAATTTTGAAGTTATATAGTTAAAAGTGGGACCTTTTCCTCAGTTGTTTCCATGGACCTTAAGGTCCAGTAAAATTTCTTTACTTTTGAAAATCACCTCCCCTACCCATTGTAATACTTTGTACTTATTAACTGTCAGGATAATTGATGACAAGGGATCTTCAGTTTTGTTTGTGAGTATATAATGTATTTTCATAGAAATCAGCGCTCTATGCATATTACAATACTCATGTGCTACAGCGATTAGATGAAAGAGCTTGAAGTTCCAAGAGACTTGCAGAACTTAAAGTGGATTTGCATGCAGGTGCTGACAGTGTTGATGCTCGGGGCCAGCTCTAGCATCCTGGATTTGCTCCATCTTCTAAAGATGTGGAAATGCCGTGCTTCCCAATTATTTTTGCTTTTGTCAACATGTACACATGCTCACATGAATTTCATAAATAGATGTTTTAATCAGTAAGTGGCTCTCCACAAGGTGACTTGGGGTCCAGGCTCTTTGCTTCTTCAATACTTGTTCTCAGGTGTTCAGCATTACCTTTTGCCAGTTTGGCAATGGAGACCACAGGATGGCAAGCTTCACATGACAGATATATTTATAGGTCAGTTCAAAAACAGATCCACATCACCTTTCCTTACTTTCCATTGACAAGCAAAACATGTACTAAATTGTCAAATATATTTTCTAAAGAAATATAAAAAGTAAAGTTTAGGATTGTGCATGTGGAAAGAGTAAAAGCATTTGGTTAAGTTTTGCCAGGTGCTCTCACATGCTGGATCTCAAATTACAGCATATGTCTAAGCACAGAGGATTAAAAGGGGATTAGCTCCTAATCTTCCTCTAAAAGTAGAGAAATAAAATTTATTCACCTATAATAATTCAGTGAAGTAGTTGATTACCAGCAATCAAAACATTATCTGAACAAATCTAACCCTCAGCATGTTTTCCTAGCCAAAGCCCCTGTTGGGAAGAACACTTTTTTTTCCTTGACAGACTCTGAACTTGGGAGATTAAGAAAATGTGGGGAGGGGGACATGAGCCTATTATCTTGTTCTACCTCCAAATTACAATAAATACATTGTATTTTTTTTCACCAATGCTGTAGTACTTAGTGGTTCTTTTAAATGACATGTGGCTAGAACAGAAAAGACCAATAAATATTTACTTATATTTCTTCAGTTGTTTTTAGGGAATGCCAGATAAGCTTATATTGAACTATAGTTGAATTTAAGATTTTGGCCTTGATAAAGGAAATATTTTAATCTCTAAAACAAGAATGACAATTTAATGCAATAGTTCAAATTCTATACAGGAATAACTTGCTTGTCGAACTCAATTCATCCCAAACTCATGTTTGAACAATAAAATTTTTGAGAACTAAACATATTTTCCCCATAAGAAATATTGGAAACTGAATAATTGGTACTGTGGACCAAAACTTACACTTAAATTCATGTCAGGATTTTAAAAATTTTCACAATGATTTTATATACATATATTTGGTGCAGGGTCTCACTGTACAGCTTGGACTCACAGTGATCCTCCTGTTTTCAGCCTCCCCAGAGCTGGGATTACAGGTGTGCACCACCACACACAATCTTGGTGGCCAGCTCAGCACACTCCAGGATAGGGCCAGAGCAGCATGTGGTGCTGAGGATCGAACCTGGTCCCTCAGTTTGCCTAAGCAGGCGCTTAGTCTACGAGCTGTCTCGCCTGCCCAACTTTTTTCTTTACCTCCACTGTGCTTCTCAGCTTTCCTTTTAACCTTACCGCTGATACCACTAACTTTCTTTAAACTCATGGTTATGATGACACTTTATGCAAATAATATGGAAGGAAAAAGTACAATGACAAAAGTTTTAACGCTAACAGAAGCACTGCATGCTGTCTGGGTGAGGGGCTGAGACTGAAGCACCCTCCTTTGCATCTCTGTGGAGATGGGTCACGTGACTCCTTCCTATGCAGGTTTGTTCCTCAGATCTTTCATATCTGCTAATGAACAAACTCAGGAACAACGAGCAAATTTCTCCCAACTTTGCTGCTTGAGTAGTTCAAAGTCTGAGGTTGAAGCCGCTCAACAACTGGGGTATTGCTGTATTCACTGAACAATCTTGAGATTCTTGGGGGGAAAAATTAGAACAAAAATTTTCTCTTTTTTCTCTCAGAAACAAATTACCCCATATGTATATTTAAGCACTTTCACATAAAATATTTAAGAGGGATCATTATGCAACTGAGTCATATTTACTTATATTTAAAAGAATGCATGTTGTTGAGAACCAAGTATAAGTAAAGGAAAATATTTAGTGTCTGTAGCTACGAAGAACAGAGGTCCGACATTGAATCCAATACATGTGCTTGCTCTTAACACGGGAAAGTTCCATCCCTACAGCATTATAGGATCATGGCCTATGTGGGCTTTCACAGACCCTAGCTACCCTAATCAGAGCACACTCTTCTCAAAGTTGTCCCAACACGTTTTTACTTGAGGCTCAGCCAGGTCAACAAGGCTATAGAAGCTAGTCATGGTTGACCTCTACATTTTCACTATGTACCATTTTCAGTCACATCAGACACAGTATTCATGGTATTTTGTTCCTCTCACAGTAATCTTTTGTTCTGGGCCCTTCAGACATTGTTCCTTTTGTTCTTCAGAACTTTGCTCCAATGGAATTGCATTGAAAAGTCCTTTCTAACTACCCTATGTAATACTTCTCCATTGATTCCTACCATCTCCCAAGTACTATCAAATCAGTGTTCTTTTATTGTACATAAAATTTATGAAACTATTTTGTTTACACATGTCTTTCTTATTCTCTTCCTTGTCTGCAACACTTGACAGAAAAAGCTAGCTTGCCAATCTTGCTCATTGTTTACATGTTTTTCCCAGATCCAACAACAGTACTTGACATCAATAATATGAGGTATAGTAAATATTTATTGAAGAAATGATACAGTAGGTGATGATGAGTATATTAGAAAAGCTAATGTTAGTTTTTCTTAACATGTAAGGGGATTCTCAAATTGATCGATTGAATTGTACTTTTTCTGGTGAAAAATCTATTGGAAAAGATTGTGGGTCTTATCATCAATGAATATATAAGATACCCTCTTCTTATAATGGCCCACCAGGAAATGCTTTCTCACAATATTCTTACTATTTTAACCTCCCAGTTTTTTAATGCTGATAAGATTATGTTTATATCTCAGGTAACGTTGAATTAATTTGTTAATACTGTTTCAGAGAATAATCTAGTGAGGATAACGTAAAAAAATACTCTTTCATAAGTCTCATTATGTCACAAGAAAATATTAAGTGTAATTACCCATTATAGTAATAATAACTAACAGTTTATAGCTATCAGCAATTTAATTGATGAAAAATAAACATTGTTCTTTTGCATATGAAACACACGGAGACTTAGTGTGGGTACACACTTTATGAAATCTCAGACAGGCAATAAATTTAAGCTAGTTTTATGTTACAGGTGGTAGCAATGCTCAGCTTTGTGTATTTTAACCATTTTGCCTAACTTCATCAACATTATCAACAGCAAAAGTTTATTGGGGGGTTTCTTTGGAATAATGCTTATCAAAGTCAGGTGCATTGGACTGCTGAGCACCACCCACAGCTTTTGTTTGTTTTGTTTTTAATTTTGAGATAAGACATTGCCCATTTGTCACACTAGCCTCAAACTTGCAAACCTCTTGGGTATCTGGCATCGTATTCATGAACCAGAGCTCCTGGCTTATTGGGTATTATCTGATTTCAAAGTCTAGACTTATAATCAATGTACCAATCTCTCTTTTATGTTTTGAGTGTTTATTTTGGCCTTTTACATAAATACACTGCTTTGTAAGTTATTTTTGTCTGCATTCCATGTTTTCAAGGATAAATTAACATGTTTATCTAGTCAAGAAATCTTTACTATTATATTAAAATGCAAGTAGAAAATTTGTAACAATAATAATTACATAATTTGCAGAACACATGCACATATTGCATCCTTATTGTAAAACAAAATGAAAAAAGAAGAAAATGATAAAAGCAAAATTACTTGAAATCTGTTCCTTGTAGAGATAACTGCTGTCTGAAAACCTTGGGGTCAGAAACCAAAATTACAAGTCATGGCAAAAACAATAAAAGTTTAGAGAATACAAAACTTTTAAGTTCTCAAAAATAATTAGCCGGGGAGATGGCTCAGTAGACCAAGCACTTCCCTGGCAAGTGCAGGGGCCTGAGTTCAATCCCTGGTTCTGAACAAAAAAGAAAGAAAAATAATCAAAAGTTGTTTTGGTCATCAGAAATTCTGAAGCCCTCAGTTTTCAGAAGGTGTTGAAGACGGAGGTCACCTAAGTATGCACGACATTGCCAGATATCTGGGTTACTTAACCTCAGTACAACAGGCACTCCTTGGAAATGTAATCATAGTAAGCCCTATTCCTCACAGCAAGGATGTTGAAGGGTAAAATTAGATTGTAAGTGTGATAGCTGTTTGGGGGAAAAAAAGAAAAACTTTCCTGCTGGGTACTTCCATGCAAGTATCTTTTGTTATTCTGCCCTTTGACCTTTTTTCTCACTTGAGAATCATTGTGTCTAAGTTAAGATGCTTTGCTTCTTTCTTTCAACAAGATGTGTAAAATCTCTGGATTATACACAGTCTAGGTTACTTTTTGATTCAGCACTATGATTTCCTGGAAGAAATAAATGAAAAACTTACCAGAGGAAAAATCCAGTCAGAAAAATGATGGGAAATAATTCAAAGGTGTTGATCCAAGGCTCAGTGTCTCATAGGTCTGATTTCTCCAGAGCTTATGAACACTTCTCATTAAGACTCCAACTTTTAAGTAATTATGAATTGAAATACTGTCATACACACTACTTTTCTCATACCTGGGACCTTCATTTCACCATTTTCCAGTTTGTTTCATCTTTCTCGGAAAGTATATGAAAATAAGGAGTGTCTTTAATAATGTATTTAGAGCTGGGATATAGCTTAGCAGTCTAAGCGCTGGTCTGGCAAGTGCATAGCCTCAAGTTCCATCCCTGATAGCACATTCCAAGCTAGCCCTGGAATGCAGGCCATGCCATGCTGGCTCCAAAACAAGTTTGGTGGCACATGACTATAATCCCAGCCCTGGGGAGGCTGAGACAGGAGGATCACTATGATTCTGAACTGTACCCAGTAAATACATAAGTAAAAAATAATGTATTTAAAGCATAGTTGGGGAGAGAAACAAATAGTGTTAGTTTCTGTAGACAACAGTGTGAGGAGACTGACTAGTCTTGAAAGGGAGATAGGCAATATATAGTGATGAATAAGATACTGAGTGTTTCTGTTTAATGCTGACAAAAACTATATGAAAATAAGGAGTGTCTTTAATAATGTAATAATACAAGATAAATATTGCAAGCATACTGAAAAAATGTATAACACCTATTCGAAAGTAAAATCATCAAGTTCATTCTTAGGTCCTGAGAGTGCCAATCCATTCTTGCCTTGTGACCCTCTCATTATGCTACAGCATGAATGCTCAGATTTTCAAGGTCATCAGTGAAAGTGTCTGATGCTTTTTCTCTTCTTTCATGGAAAATACAGACTGGTTACAAAAAGGGCTCCCTTTATTCACGTTGAGGTGAGTCCATCCCTTTTCTGATTAACCAAAGGTCAACTGACTAGGTATATTACTGTGTCTGCAAAATTTTTTTTTTGTCATATTCTGTTGGTCAAAAGTCAGATACAAAATCTACCCACACTTCAGAGAAGGAATGTACAAACTTCTGATTTTAGTAAGCAAAAATAATTGGTTACCTTGTTAGACTTATGGGAACTACAAATTTCATAGTGTGTTATTTGCACTTGAGTCTGCTAAGAAAGCTTTCTAGATATATTTCAAATTTTAAAACAACTTAAATAAGGATTTGTTTGTAGAATTTTTCAATTTATGTCTTGGTAAATATAAGTAATATTAAACATATTTATTTAATATAAGTAATATTAAACATATTTCATATTTATTTATGGTTTTCTCCTATGGTACTTTTATATTAATTCTCATACCTATGAAATTTTTATTTTGTTTTAAAATGTACTTTACTTTATTTTATTTTTCTATTGATTGATTGATTTTTGGCAGAACCAGGGATTGAACTCAGGTCCTTGTGTTTGCCAGAGAAATGCTTAATCCACTGAGCCATCTCCCTGGCCCTTAAAATTTATTTTAAAGAGTATAATAATAATAATAATACATGAGACATTGGAAACAATGTTTATTCCAAAAAACAAGAATAAAGATATTCAATATTGATATTGCAAATTGCTGTCTTCAATATAGTTGGTCAGATTACAGGTATGAACATATAAAATTGGTCAAAATAAAAATTTTAAGCATTGGGGCCTGGGAATGGCTCAGTGGAATAAGTGCTTTCCTGGCAAGCACAAGGGCCTGAGTTCAATCCCTGGTTCTGCCAAAAAAAAAAAAATTTTTTTAAGCATTAATGTCTACCTTCAAACAACTAAGAGAAATTACTAGTAGAATCATTACCTATACTGTGTATACATGTACATGAATTTTGCCTTCTTTTTTTTTTTTTTACTAACTTTTCTTGTGTCATTGTCACACTTGTTTATTCCTCATGCTCAGTTTCTTTCCCTATAAATATATCTATTGTACCTACCTGGTTTTATTTACTCTTTCAGGGTCTTACATTTGGGAGACAATATGATGTTCACACATGTGGGTATGATGTATTTCACTTAGGAGTATAGCCTCGAGTTACATCCATTTACTTATTAAAGCC
>NDGM011108261.1:0-17129 GCA_002564305.1 Octomys mimax | reverse complement strand
CCCTGAGGGAAATCTCAGTGGGACTGGGACCAGGGCTGGGGACATGGCACGGGAGAAAGCCTCCGTCTAGCCTGTATTAGGCAATGGGCTCCAGCTGCGCATGCGCATACACACACACACAGGCATACACACAGACACACACATAGACAGACAGACAGACAGACACACACACACACAGAACAACCTATGGGAAGAAATTCTGGATGTAACCTAAAAATTTTTAAGGAATAAAAAACATCCACAGGTCAACTAAAATATCTTAGAAGCCCTGGATCCCCGTCACTGAGGTGCATAAGCATAGGTTCAAAGGAGAGGTGGAGATGAAGTAAAGGGACTTTGTCTTCTTAAATGTTATTTTCAATGCAGGAGTAGTTAATTATTTTTCCCTCTTCGCTTGTGTTTGCTGTACAGATAAGTACACGGATTGTGGAGAATTGTTAAATATAAATAGCCTGTCATCTTACTTGCCCTTCCCCTCTTGCCTGGCTGTCCTACGGAGCATGGCACTGGAGTGCCACCTTCCTGTCCTGAGCTCCTGTGGCAATCTTCATCATTTCTTGCTGCTCCAAGCTTTTTGTGAGTGGAAACCGTGGAGGCCATTTTTCTTGCAGTGCTGTAGAATGCTTTAAAATGTCTGCCTTGGTTTATGGACCTGGTCCTTTCCCTGGAGCACTGCAAATCCATACAGCACTCCTGTGCTGGTACTTAAATCTTTGAGTGCTAGGCTGGGCTTGGTATTTAAATCTCTGCATTAGTTGATGGGTATATATCTACACAAGCAGACAGCTCCTGGTGAATTTACTTGGGTTTCTGTACGAATTAGAATACTTTATACATAATTCTACAAATTCCTGAGCCAGGAGCTTCTAAAATTTTCATTCAGTTACCAAAAAAGATCTTCAGTGATTGAATAACCAGGTACACAATTGGCTATTAAATTTGCTCAGCATTTTACAGTTTGAATGAAAGTCTACCTATGAACTTAACACCAACCTCAGCATAGCAAATATTTGGAATCATTCCCCTTTTCATTTGCTTATTCACTAATCTGATCACATCATTTCTTTTGACTTGCTTTATAAAATTTATGTGTGTTAAATAGACAGATGAAACCAAGGGATTAAAACTAGATTTGGCATTCCTATGCCTTATGAGATACAAGGAATTGTACGGTACTAGTCATGAGAAAGTGTTTGCTGGGTGTGATTTTTAAGACTGTTCCTAATGTTGGATGGATTTCCGGGAAGATCACACTGAACAATTCTCAGTAGCAGACTCTTGGTCAGTCTTTCTGGATCCTGAAGACCACACCACGTAACATCCTTCCAGCTCATCATGGTGCCCGCGATCACTGATGGCTTAGTGGACCAGAGGGGAAGACGAGGCGCAGTCCACCCGTGGTTGTGAAACATCCATGTGTAAGAATAGATGTCCAGTTAGTATTTACTGATCAAGAAACAGAATTCAAGTATTAGCCTTTCTTCCTGATGAGCATGTACCTAAATTTGTTGTTTGAGTTTTGAATGATACGGTGAAACAAAATGCACAATGTCATCTAGAAAGGACAAGAAACCGCCCCATCTCGTTTGTAGGTACGTACTGCTGGCAGGGAAATGGCAATAAATTTCATGACCTTCTCATCACCTTTTGAGAAGAACGCATCTGTGAGCCCAGCTTTGCATTTGTGTTCTCGCTGATAGAATAACTGACCTGCGGAAGCTTTGGGATAGGTGTTCTTCATTCAGTTCTCATCTATGCCCTGACTGAGGATATACTCATATATAGAATTCAGGGCGTTGTGCTGCATTTCTGTCTCCTCAAAGTTAATAGCCGCATCATAAAACAGTTCCTCCCTTGGCGTACATACAGAACTGATACTAATCTGATTGCTAATCACAAGAGAAATTAAAGTGGGGATTGAAGTGGAAATATTAGTCCAGAAACCCAGTGGAAGAGGTCTGAATTACACCATTAGATCTTTTCTAGCCCTAGCATAGAGGACGTGGCTTATAGTTAGATTGTCAGTGGTGGTGCTTCTTTAGACATTTACTTCTTTTGGGAATTGGACTAAATGCAGTACTAGAGAGACTGGTTGCACAGGCTCTCACTGTGGGTCCACACAGGCCACCGAGTGCATGGGTTTGTGTAACTATGTGCAGACCACATGGCACAGCTTCTCTGATGCACTGAGTTCAATTCTGGTGGTTTTCTCCTTCTGGGGCTGAGTTTTCTATGTGTGAGACATGATTGCTCAAAATAGTTTCCAGGTCTAAAACTCTGGTTCTGTTCTTATAAATTATTGTCCTTGTCCAATATCCTCAGTCTATAAAACAGGAATTTTGCAAGTTCTTCTAAGGCCGCCGGGGCAGCCTTCCACTGTTTGTGTCTATCATAGAAATATACAGAGGGCTTTCCAGAAACAATGATATTGATGTCTAAACTCTGAGACAGTGGGATTATTTGCACATGAGGAAAGACTCTTAATCGTATTTCTGTAACGAAGCTGACCTTGTCATTTCCGTATGATCAGCAAAACCATTTTCCTGATGACGCACACCTCTGCGTTGGCAGTTGCCGTGGAACGTATTTTCTTATTGCTACTGCTAAGAGGCTCACATTGCCCTCTGTGTCTGGCAGAGAGCTGTGCCCGCTTGTCGGGCGGCACTTCACAGGCTTGCGCAGAGCTAGCCCTTATGTCAGCGGGAGGACTGTTGTTGGATCTCGATTTGCGTTTAAATTAAAAGCTTGTCCTGGGTCATACCATCACTGATTTCATATGCTGGGAATGGAGTTTCAATTCTATGCAAAGATATTTTGCCATGCTCATGCTTGCTGAAGAATAGGACGGGTGACCCTCTGCCAGAAAAGAACGTTGATTATTAACCTCTTCTGGATGGGCATTACCTGGGCCGTGGGATGCTGGAAATCTGCTATGAAGCTGAGCCATTTTTCAACCCAAGTCAGCATTTGAGGTTTTCAAGTTTTAAACATCTATTTAAGGATTTTCTGAACTAAGTGTGTCAAAGTACTTTCTTATTTTCGTGATTCATAAGTAGGCTGCTTGAGTCAGTTTTGCTTTTTTGTTTAATTTATACACAAGCCATATATCTCTGGCCAGGGAATCCTTTTAAACAAACAGAGTAGTGGGCAGCATGTGGGGTGGGTGAGTGAGGATTAGTCAAACAGAAAATCACGCACACACAGATGTGGACTGTACCGTGAAGAAGACGGGAAAAGTGACTGAGATGACTGCAGTTTGACTTCCCACGAAATGCTCTGTCTTTAAGCAGAACGAAGTTCGCTTGCTGCCTGCAGCCTGGGAAATTTCATTCCCGCAAAAAACAATCTGACTTCCATTTTATGCCAGCTTAGATAATAGTTATGAATCAAGATCTCAGTTTGAGGCTCTCTCTTCTTTAGCAGAGTCAAAAATCAAAGCAAAGGTGGCAGTTGTAGCAGTAACAGAAGGGAAACACTCTCCTGTCACTTCTGTCACTAGTTCGTGGCACAGTTGCTCTGCTATTGTGACAGTGTTAATGAGGAAATGTTCTTACGAAGAGACAAGGAAAAGGTTTGTAAAGGCTTCTTTTGTTTTGATAGACTTTCAGCTCATTAATTAATTTTCTGTTTTGTGAGAGTAAAGTTAATACCAATCATTTTTTTAAAAAATGTAGGTCAATTCCAGAAGACTCTCCCACAAAATACATGATACTTGGAATTGTCATAGTAATGTACGTTTTAGGAAGTGCATTTAGGGATCTGTGTTTCTAGGAGATGTGCTATTAAGAGTGGGACCTACAAGTGTCCTGAGAGTGCTGTGAGATTGTTTCCTGATATGGCGATGATCTGGTTTGAAAAATTGAGCTCCACATGAAAGTGGGTAACTCAATTATTTAAGCATTAATAGTTGTCAAAATAGTTGTTGAATTTGTTGTCAACAATAGTTAATTTTTAATCATATTTAAGCATTAACTATGGTAAAGTATAAATATTCATCGTAGTCCTACTTTGTTTTAATTTTTTAAAATTTAGGACAGGGTTTACAAGGTCTCATTGCATAGATCGGACTCGTAGTGATCCACCTGTTTACAGCCTGCCAAGTGCTGGGATTACAGGCATGCACCACCACGCCCAGTCTCAACCACTATCTCAGCATGCCCCGGGGATGGGACCAGCACAGCAGGCCCAGGAATCAAACCCCTGCTGAGCTATTTGGCCAGCCCTTGTAGTCCTACTTTTGAAAGTAATCAATGGTTACAATAATTTAAAGGAATGTCTACTTACTTCAAAATAAGGTTGGGATTAAATAAGAGGGAGCCTGAAGTTTTCACCAAATAAGCAGGTCCAAATACTCTCAAAAAGGATAGGATTTGCCTTCTGTGTTGCTAATAGGAACCTAGGAGGGTAGCTATTAGCCCGAGGAAGAAAAATTTAGCCATGAGAGAAATAAACAAAAATAGAAAGTTTTAGCCAATAACCAGACAATGAGTACTCAGTCTTTGTTATTCCGACTCACATTGTAAAATGAGCCCTACCAGAGCTTAGCACGGGCTGCACTGGCCCGGCTGTGCTCCCTCCTGTAGGGGGGTGTGTGCTGTGAGCAAAGAAGGCAAAAATGAAATGTGGAGCTGGTCAGGTGTGTCAGGTTCGCCAGATAAGCTCGGTACTGAAGGCAGCGTCAGGGCTGGGTTCGGACACGGAACGCTCTGTGCTATCAGAAGGCGGTCGGAAGTCAGCATCTGAGGATGAGCAGAGAGCGTCATCACAGTGAAGACCGGGTTAGAAGCCTGAAGGTCAGGCAGAGGCCAGGAAGAAATGTCCAGGCACTCGTTCGTCTGTTTCTTATTCAGAATTCTTAGAATATGAAGTTCTTTGGAGTTTGGAGTTTTTGAGTTTGGAACTATTCCCATATACATAATGAAAGCCAGTATGAATGGGGATAGGACCAAAGTTTGAGCACAATAGTATATATATATATATGTATATATATATATATATATATATATGTATATATATATATTATAACCTGAAAGTAATTATATACAGTTCTTAAAATACTATGACACATGAAACAAAGCTTGTGGCCATTGAGTCAGAGCAAAGTTGTCACCGTGCCACCTGTCTGTGTGTGGCATTCTGAATTTTCCACTTTTCCATCCTGTCTACACTCAGAAAGGCTTGGATTTTGGAGTAGCCTGCTGAAGAAGTTCCGATTAAGAATGCTTCTCATGGAGCTGGGGAGATAACTCAGTTGAATAAGTGCTTCCTTGGCAAGTGCAAGGGCCCGAGTTCAATCCCTGGCTCTGCAAAAAAAAAAAAAAAAAAAAGAAAGAACGCTCCTCAGCCTATGTTAGAGGGAGGTGAGAACTGGCAAACAAGGACGCGAAGGAAGCAACATGCTGCTCGAGCTTCTGATGCAAGACTGAAGGGAAAGTGGCTTGGCCTCTGCTTTCAGACTGGTCTTTCCTGCTGGTCTGACGTTGCGAGCAAAGCCTGGCCCTGGAGGTGATAGCTAACCTGCTCGGGCGGGCAAGCATCTGGAGTCACAGGCAGGGTGCACTCGACCAAGAGGGTAAAACGCAAGGTCACTTGCAGTCAGTCCCCTGTCTAAGTTACCGCTTGCTCACGTCTTCAGTTACTGAGATTGGAATGACAAACATAAGCAAAAGACAGTAACCCTGTGTTGGTGGGCTCCGTAAACACTGCTTAATAGTAAGAGAAGAATCTGTTGTCACAGTTTGCTAGTAAGGAGAGGATGCAGAATACACACCTCCAAATGTCTGGCTGCGACAACACACTGAGTTTGGAGCTCTGGCCTTGCTGTGGGCTGTGAGGATGGGAAACATACACAGCTCTTTGGAACTACTCAGGAATGAGGCGCCTCTGGCCCCTTAGCCCTACTGCATGGCGGCCTACAGCTTCACACGGCCCTGGGTGGTTGGGATGCTCATTGAGTTTGAAAAGATGAGTTTGTTGCCAAGGAAGGGACTTGCGGCACAAATTATCAGGAAAAGCTCATTTGAGCTAGACATTAGTGGGAAGAGTGGGTGAGCCAGACATCGTAACTAGATTTTGCACCATAGTTAGCTCACCTAGTACAGCACTGGGAGTTGCTTAGACATTAACAGGGGTAGGCCTGTCTACACGCACACACACACACACACACACACACACATACACACACACACATATTGACACGGAGAAGTCCTGATAACGCTTTAATCAAAAGCATGCAAGCTGCTGGTGAAAGAAGAGAAACACTGAAATCGTTCTTAAACACTTCGATTTTTAGGGTTCATGTTTCAGAACTGATCTCTGGAAAGGATGTTCTTTCATCCCTGTTGTGTGCAGTGCTCAGGCTGTGCCTCAGCTGGCACCAGGAGGGGTCACTGGCCTGGAGCAGGAGGTGACAGACGGGCCAGGCCTTCATGAGGAGGGAAGTGGCAGCTGGGAGCTAGCGGACACCGAGGACAGAAGGTGGAGAGCTCCCAGCCGGGCAGTGGCCATGGCCACCGTTGCTCATAAGCACAGCGTGGGCCAGCATGTCCCCTTCACATGTTTCTGAATAAGAATCAGCCAGAGGGCTAACAAAGGCCGTGAATTCACCGCATAGACAAGGTGGGACAGAGAGGGGTGCCCGTGGCATTCCACCATGCGCACTCTGGTTTGTCAGACCAAGGAGCCTTTTCTGTACTGGGAAAGATGAATGGAAGCAAAAGGAAAAAAAAAATATATATATATATATATATATATATATATATATATATATAAACTAGGCCTCCAGGCTTGAAAGTTTATAAGCTCTGGCCAGGAGCTAGCTAGGGGTGTGTGTGTGTGTGTGTGTGTGTGTGTGTGTGAAATAGCAAAAAGATTTCTGAAAGGAGCCTCCCCCACACAGTTCATGTCTTCCCAGTCACCCTGCAGGCCAGAGATGCCCAGGATGAAGAAGAGACGGTGTGACAGCTCAGCCCAGTGTCCTGCTTTGTTACACTTTCCTAAGGAGGAAACACAACATCTGAGATGACAAAATACATCCCATATGGAATGAAGGGATCATGGCCGTGGTGCCTTGTGATGCTTGTTTGTGTAGGCCTGTATTGTCAGTGCCGTTATCTCATACTGAACAAGATAGGAAAGAATGGCCTGCCCAGGAGCACTTCTTTTCTGATTGCGAGTTTCCCATTTCTCTTTCATCCAGCCACTGGTGCTGCTACGCTGTCACTCCCTGCTAGGGCTTCCTTACCCGTCCAGGTGCCAGGACGTGCCTGTGTGGCTCAGTGATTATGAACGCCCTGTGAGGTCAATTTTTCTTGCTCGCTTCCTTAGTGGTAGGTGTGTCCTCCCTGCCAGGCTCCGGACGTGTGTAGCTTTTCGGCGTGGTAGCTGCTGAGAAAGGAAAGGAGGCCAAGCTCCGGTGAGCTGAGTGCTAAAGTGTGGGGGAAAGGACGATCGGTAAACCATTGATCACTTTGTATTGATTACATGTTGCACTGATAATGGCTTAGGTATATTCATTTAAATAAAAACTAATACAATTAATTTTATCTTTGCTTCCTACTTTTAATTTGCATCCATTTTGTTCTTTTTTAGTGCTCGGCATTAAACCCAGGGCCTCATGCGTCCTAAGCAAAACTGCCACAGAGCTTCTCTCCCAGCCCCTGCTTTCCTACTTTTTAAAAGTAGCTACCAGAAAATTACAGTTACCTGTGTGATTGCTTATGGTTCTAGTGAGCACTTCTGAACATGATCATGTCGAGATAGCTGGAAATCCCAGATAAAATGTTTTGGAAACCTGGTAAGGCTTTGCTGGAGATCGCAGCTGGGGGAAGGCAGCTGCTTCCCTGCTGAGGCAGGTTGACAGTGGGTTTTGCAGGTCAGGTTACTTGCTGGTGTGAATGGACTCCAAGAAGACAGACCTTGTAGTGGGTTGGCTTATCGTCGTCCTGGCTTTCTGTCTCGCTAAAGGCCTGGTGATGCAGTGGGCTTCTTTGATGCCTTAGTAAATGCACTTGATGAGGCTGGGAGGGCTGAGTTTTGCAAGGGCCATGGTAGCTTGCCGCATCCTTCATTCATATCGAAACATCAGGCTTTCCTTCAGCCCCGCAGGGATCATTGCTGTTCCCATCTGAGCAGATGGTGGCTGAGTTTCAGAGATGACAGAGCAGTGCAGAGAGCACTGTCCCCTAAGCAGGAAGAACCTGGGCTCCTCTTGTCACTCTTGTGTCTGAGCCTCAGGCTTCTTCCTATGTTTTACTGTTCTGAAATTAATCCAAGACCAGCTGGAGGAACTTTCGCCATCTTTCCCACAGAGCCACTAAACTGAAAATACCAGTGAGCTGGGCTTCACCAGGAGCCCAGTAGGCAGTAATTAGGGCTAATTGTGGGTTTTCCTCTGACCACCAAGAAGAGGAAACACAGCCCTAAAGAGAGTCGCATGAGTTGTGATTTTCCTGTTCTCTTCTCAATTTTGAAAGTTGTGAATGAGAGTTAAACCAGATAATTTCTGAAGTCACAGCTCTGAAATTACATAAAAACTGGTTCCTAACCAAATTATCCATTCTTTTTTATGTGGATTATTGAATGTGGGCTTGGGGAATAATTTTCATGCTTTATTAACCTGGATTAAATGTCTGATGGACTCCCAGCCCTGCTGTTTACACCAAACTTCAGACCCTGCGGCTCCATCTCATCCATGGTGTGGTGCATCCTTTGCTACCTACTGGTCAAACGCATGCTATTTCCACGGGAAGTGTGTGACACTGAACACTGCTAGTAAGCTCCATTCCCACGTGAGTAGTGTGTAATTAACCTGTGTTGAGCTCCTCATTTTGCGTGTGCTCATGCTCTGCATATCTTAGTGCTCTATGCCATGAATGCTCATGAATTATGAATTCCAGTAACAGCATGCAAGCCAAGCCCTCTGTCAGTCACGTCTCTGTCTTTCTCCTCTTCTCTCTCTGGCCACAGAATTTACATCTGTGTGACATAACATCAAAGTCATCTCTTAAGGTCTGTCTCAGAGGACCAGCATCAGCAGTCTAGCATATGCAAGTGCTGCAAGATTTGTTCTCACATGCATGTAATTCAGAATTTGCAGAATCACCTATAGCTAATCATTATAAAAGCCATTTATTTTTGAAAGTCAAAAATCCATTATGACTATTTAAAAGATGCCTCCCCCCAAGGAAAAGTGGGTATGACTAGTTTTAATGGGCGCTCCAGTTGCAGTCTGGCATGATTGTAAAATTTTTGGTAGCATTCAGTTAAAAATGTGCCCACCATTTTTTTTCAGTTCAATGGTATTTGTGATTTGTGTAATGTATAGTTATTTCAGAGAAACTAGTTGATTTTTAAATGCATTTTATGGTATAAAATGAGTTCTAATTTACTAAGATATTTTTCTATTCCACATTGCATGGACTCAGAAAAGTACATATGTGTACCATTGCTTGTTTTCATGATTTTCTTCTATGTCTGCACATGATCGTGCGGTTGTATGGATAGGAGATATTGGAAAAAGCAGATACAATTTAACTAAAGTCAGAAGATACTCTGGAAGTACAATGCTTCCAATCATTCATGTAATAAATATTTATCAATCATTCACCATGTGGACACTCAGAGCACATGAGATTAATGGTAAAATGTGCTGTCTGACTTGGAGGACTTCACTGGTCTGCATGAATCTTTTCTTTGTAGCAGTTTATGCCTCAAATCAGCAAGAACAGGAGTAGAATTGTTTGGAAGAATAGCGTAGTGATGGGGACCTCGATCTTGAAGGTGTGCAGAGGGAGGAGCCCCCAGGAGAAAGCCCTAGAGAGAGAAAAGAAGGGACTGCTAGAGCTTTCTCGTGTGAAGCTCTGAGCTGGGAGGTGTGAGGAAAGAAACCCACACACAAGAGTTGGGGCCTGGGGACTTCCTGGGAGAGCCTGCCTTTGATACTTTTTCGACAGGTGGCATTGAGCGTCAGCCTTGCCTCTCAGATAAGTATTTTCCGTTTCCTTTTCGCCACAAGAAAGATTAAATGACAGTTTGGAATGCTGGAAAAGTATCAAAAATTACCACCTGTGTTCTTCAGAGGCAGCCAAGGGGGACACTGAGGAGGAGTGGACTCGAGAAGTCTTTGGAGCATTAAGATGATCTATGATGAGTGTGTGAAATTAGCCACTTCTATGGATTTGGCTGAGGTCTGACTAAAGATTCTGATAGAACTGGTTAAGGACTGGCTTTAATGAGTTATTGGAAAAGACGTAAACATAAACGGAGTTGGGAGCATGTTAAATAAAGATGCTCTGTAAATTCAGCCTGGGCAATTAAAAAAGATTTACCAGAGTACAGCGGAGTACAGTAGAGTGATAATTAACGGGCCAGCGAAGGCGCGGTGCAGTAACTACCCTGAGCTTTCAGGACGGTGCACTAACATCTGTGAACCTCAGAAGGGGGTTGCGCTCACAGCGTGGGACATTGCTCAGCAGGGATGCCTGGTGCCGGCGGCCCACTGGCTAGCCCACCTCCTAAGCCAAAGGTGTGTGACTTTGCTATTGATGCGCGTGTTTCCTGCTGAGTCTAAAAGGGGCTCCGGGTGAGTCCCAGCTCCCTTTTCTCTGTCTCCTCAGCTCTGCAGTTGGGTGTTTTGTCTCTCTGTGAGAGTAACCTTTCCTATCTTAAGAAATGAGCTTTTGTTCTGAATTTCACCCGGAAAAGACCTCTGTGGGTGAGTGGAGGCACCTGCACCCACTGCGCCGCTCAGTTTCTTAGCTTGGGGTGGATCCTATGCCTTCACTATTTGGGGACTGGATTAGACAAAGCTTAGGAAATATTCTTCAGAGAAGGCACTTTTGAGACCCATTTGTGTTTCCATTCCAGTATGTCTTCATTTAGGCCATTTCAGGTTCACAATAAAAATGAGTATGACGTACAGAAGATTTCCGTATGCCCGTCCCCCTCCTCCTGTGCTTTCTATCTTCCCGTATTATTAACATCTTGAATTAATGTGGTGCCTTTTGTTTACACTGTCTTTCAATTAATCATATATCTGACATTAGTGTGCTAGTTCTTTCTGCTGTGTGTTATATGGGTTTTGACACATGTCTAGTGACGTGTGCATGCTGGCATTATCTCCCAGAAGGCTTTCACTCCCCTACCCTGCATTCTGTTTATGCATATTCCCGTCTTACCTCCTAAACCCCTTGGTTCCCACTGATGTTTTTATTGTCTGTAACTTTGACTTTTACAAAATTTCTTGCAGTTGGAGCCTTAAGTCACTGTCTATTGGCATCTTTCACTCAGCAGTATGCATTCAGGGCTCTGCTCCATCTTTTTTGCGGCTTGGTGTCTCGTTTCTTTTTAATGGTGAATAATATTCCATTGCGTTTGTCCGCTCACCCCCCGACAGACCACTTGATGGCTCCTAAGCTACAGCCATTACGAATAGAGCTGTTGGAAACGTTTATATGTAGGGTCTTCTGTAGGTATCGAGGCTCTCCTCTTATTTGGCTAGATATCAAGGAGCACAATTGCTGGAATATACAGGAAGAGAATGTGTAGTTTATAAGAAACAGCTATTGTTTTCAAGGGGCAGTTGCAGTTTGCATTCCTACATTGACTTCTGAGCACCTGCCGTGTTTCCGAGTGACTTTAGCGAGCATAGAGTTAGTGAAGCAGGACTCACAGTGCAGTTCTAGAAAGACTTACAGTGCCAGGAAGCGCCCAGTGAAGATCCTCTAACATTAGGGAATGACTTACTCCTTAGGAGTTTTGCTTCAGTGTATAAGTGATGTAATTGATGATGCAATGGGATTACTTAACCAGACACGCAGACGTGGGTACTGACTTAGCTTTCCCAGGGTGAAGGGAAAGCATGGGGGCTAGATTGGCTCTTCCGTGGTGGGGACTGGCAGTCCTCATGGACTTGAAGAGCTTGCTGAGGTATTGTTTTGTTTTTGCTAAAATGCATCCCTGAGGTAAAGACCTTCTGATTTCTCAGAAGAAAAAATGTACAGTGAGCGGGCGCTTGCACACACACACACACACACACACACACACAGCTGGAAGGGCTCTGGCTTATGCCAGGCGTGGCTAGCCGCCTGCAGCTGCCCCTCCCCCACCTCCGCTAGCCTGTTTTTCCCGTAAAGCACTGGAGGGGAAACTGAGCACAGAGTGGCAGAACGTTGGTTCCTTTACCTTTTAAAAGGCTTTGTCAGAATCTTTATTTGAATTATTATGGCACTAACTAGGATTGAGCTTTTTATTTTTTGGTAATCTTAAAAGCAGATAACAAATTAGAAATTTTGCTTTCTTCTGTTGGGTAAGGGACAGTGAAAGATGGCTGTTAATCCATTTTAACCTAACTTTTTTCTGCTTTGCTTTGTACTGTAGCGAGATAACTGGGTGTCAAGCATTGTCCATGTCTTTATGTTAGGCATCAATTTTTTTTTTCTTTGTGTTCCTCAGTTTGTTTCCTTATCAGCAGTTTTGGGGGGAAGAGTTAAAATTTTAGGCAAAAGTTTATGCAAGTGAAATGTTTTCATGATGTTTTATGAGCACGCTAGTGTGTCCGTGTGGCTGAGGACTTGCAGCCTTTTTAAATGCGTTGAGCAGGTTTGGTTATTCCACGCGGCGAGGCCTCGATTTGGGAGGTGGACATACGCGTGCGGCGGCAGTAGTCTGTTCTTAGAATGGGGACTTGTGAGCGGGCAGTGTGCACGTGCTTCCTGCTTGGCGGAATTAACAGAAGTGGCAGAGGGTTCCTGTTTCATGTGTTCCTTCAGAGGAAGCACACAGTCCTGACTGGCTGAGATATCAGGGATACAGAGATTCACCGTAAAATCATGAGGTCCAGTAACAAGAGAAAAAGCATGCTGTCGCACAAACTCATGTCTGAGTGCTGCGCGGTGTAGCTAGATGTGTGTCTTTTTTTCAATATCAGAAACAGTGAAACTCAGAGGGCCAGGACTTCCTGTGGCCCTGTGAGAAGGGGCTGCTTGAGGAAGTGGGAAGAGGACGGAATGAAGGGACAGGAGCGGGAAGGCCACTGTGGCCCAGCTGCCCACACGGGCAGGCGGGCCTGGTCTGTCCACCCCGGTGCCCCCACAGCTGCCTGCGCTTGCTCAGCAGTGTCCCGTGTCCCACGGAGCTCTGATTCGGACTGGCTCGGGCTGTATCGCCTTCACTAGTTAAGTGTCATCCTGCCTCAGTTTTCTGTGCTCTTTGAGAACAGAAACTGGGTCGTGGTAGGATCGCCAGGAGCATGCAGCGCGGTATTTGGTACATGGACGGGATTTAATTCTTGTTGGTTGATTGAATGAAGAGAAAATCCACAAACTGTTTTTCGAACCGCACAAACTATTAGCCTATTATTATTATTATTATTATTATTATTATTATTATGCAAGTTGGGGAAATTGTTTTTTTAATTTTTTAAATTAACTTTTTTATTTTTTTGTGGTAACAGGGATGGAACTCGGGACCCTGAGCTTGCCAGGCAAGCACTTATTCTACTGAGCTATCTCCCCGGCCCCATATTGTTAATTTCCATGCATTTCGTTTCACTTGCTAACTTCATATATATATATATATATATATACATATATATATATATATATTGCTGAGGACATTCATACGTAGCACAGGACAGACTTGAGAACCTCCGCGGTCCCCTGTCCCCAGCAAGGCTGCCCTGGCTGTTTGCCGGCCAACTCGTCGGGCACAACCACCCGCCGAGAAAGCTGAGTAACCCCCACCCAGGGCTGGGCTGAGCCAGGCCCGCAGCAGAAGCTTTGGTTCCGTGGGCGAAGCTGCTCCAAGACCTGCGTGCGTAGCGCGCCCACCCTGCGCCCGTGGGGGCCCCTCGCCCCTGGGGACCGCGGGAGCCAGCACGGTGGCTGATCCTGCTCTTTCTTTCCCTTGCGGAGGAAGTGCGAGCGAGCCCGGAGATCCGCACCATTTTTTAGACTCCAAAACCCCTGGTGTCCACTTACCGATTCTGATCGGAAGATGGCAAGTGAGTAGCGGACTGCCCCATCATTTTCTGTTTACTTCCACATCACCCGCACAGTGCGGTCATTCATCACAAACTCCGCGAGTCCACTTTTCATTTTCCTTCTGCTGCTCTATAAAATAAGATGAATTTTGGGGGTGCAGTTTGATCCTCCCTGGCCATTCTGCCCCCTGCCATCCGACAATCACAGCCTGAAGCACCTTTAAATGCTTCCCCTGACTAGTCAACACCTGGCCTATAGTGCTGGGTTCAAGTCCCCAGTGTGGCATCCGTGTCCTTGGTCCGTGTGGGCCCTTGTGCGGCACTGCTCCAGCTGCTCCCTGATGCTTTCAGTCTCCACAGGCCCCTGCCACTACGCCTGTGCTACTCCTCAGCAGAGTGGGAGCTCTACTGAGTGGTCCTTTCTCCCAGCCTCTTGCTCGGGCAGGGACCATCCCACAGAGGCCAGCCGGAGCGTTGGTTGTTTCCGTGCCCTGTGGCCCCTTGTGTTTTGTTGCTGAACACCAGGACTGCTCTAACACTCGAAGTCCACTATGAAGTCTGTTGCTCCTAATATTACAGCGTCTCCTGCATTTTCCTGGTTTAATTTTCATCTTTCTCTACATGTCCTCGCAGAGGCTGAAAGCCAAATGAATTATGACGACAGGTTCTTCCAGAGCTTCGGCTTGTTAAGTTTCAGAAGCGGCTTCAGCATCTGGATGACGCAGGGAAGTCCCGATGAGGCGCTGCTGTTTCTGGGACGCACACACACCATCCAAACTGCTCTCAGTATCCTTGCTTTTACCTAGAAAAGTAAAGTGAGGCTTCCAAAGCAATGTAAGATCTCCATAATTCTCTCCAGCTTTACTCTATCCACACTGGAAATATTACAGCAAATTTATCAAATTTTTAATTCACCAAAAATTTTAACAAGGCCCCACAGAATGCTGGACAGCCAGGCATGGCAGCGTCTAGCCCGTGCCATTCCTATGAAGGTGTGTTAAAGTCATGAATTTTAGCATGAAGTTATTTCCCTGGTAACTGGTGGTGATGGGACAAACAACTATAGCAAGACTCACCAATATTTTAAAGTCTGATTTCAGATTGCACATTATCAGATTACGAATTCTAGTTGGCTTCCCCTTCCTGTATTGATTTGTTGGTTTTTCATTTCTTTACATGGATGTTGGGTTGCCCAACTATATAGTGACAACCTTCTATGAGACATAAGAAAAGCCATGAGGAATCAATAGGCACGTGACACACAAGGAAAAGCATCTTTATGATGTGTGTTACAAAGACTTTTCTCTCAATAAAAAGCTCACCAGCCAGTAAGAAAAAAAATGGACAGCAACTCACTAAAATATGAGTATAGAACACGAATAGGAAAAATAAAAAGGGTTTTAGCATACAGAGCAATTTCGCTTATCAGTAAAGAAACAGCCACTACACCTGTGCTGCTCCTCAGCAGAGTGGGAGCTGTGGTCTTTTCTCCCAGCCTCTTGGTCAGGCAGGGACCATCCTACAGAGGCCAGCCCTTATTTTAAGTTGTATAGGTATTGCCCCAGTATATAAAATCTGTCGTGCTGGGCATGGTGATGTAAGCCCGTGATCCTAGCTAGCACTCTGGGAGGCTGAGGCAGGAGGATCAAGAATTCAAGCTCAGCCTGGGCAACTGAATGGCTTAGAGAGACCCTATCTCAAAGTAAGAAATAAAAAGGGTGGAGGATGTTCCTTGTCTAATGGCCCTGGGTAAAATCCCCGTATCGGGGAGAAGTCTGCCTTGTGTCTCTGGGTATCAAGAGCAAGTCCCACGGCATGAGTTTGGCTTTGCATTCCCGCACATTTGTGCTATTCTTGAAGCCAGCCCCGTGGTTCTCATCTGGGCAGCTTAAGATATTTTTACACCTTCATTTATGTAGCAGATCAACTCACTGAATACTGACCCCTTTTAGCTCTGAGCTGTATCTATATGATAGACACTGGGAAGCTGTTAAAAAAATAAGAGGAAAAGAGAGAGAAGAAGTTCCAGGCGTTTTGTGCAGCCATAGAATGACCTCTGCCAGAGTCTTGAGTGTGTGGAACTTGAATTGGTGACTGGGCTGCATAGCTGTGCGGGAGTACTGGGAAGGGCCTTGTTCTTCTGGGGAAACTGGGTGAGATTTTAACATCCCCATGTCCCAGGTGTCCTGTGCGAGGGACCCAGGCTGCAGCAGGAGCTCCTCCCTGTGCTGCCGGTCGCTGTCCGCTCCCTCCCCTTCTCTGTGGCTGTGCAGCATCCCTCTGTGCTTTCTTGGTACCTTAGGACACTGCAAAGTCATCTGACTCTGTGTAGTAAATCTCTGCTTGAACCAGCAGGAGTGGGCTCAGTAGGAAGCCGTGCATCACCCTCGCAGGGAGGAGGTGCGGGGTGGTGGGGCAGAGACACATTCGCAGATCTTCCTGGCTGAGCCCAGGGAGGTTCGTTAGATTTTCAGTTCAAGTTACTTCACTGCTAAGAGCAAACAAACAAATCCAGAAAAAAGCCACTATTTGCCAGTTACATCGAAATTTGCTTTGGGTCTTCCCATTGAAATCTCATAGAGCGTTCTTTGGAAGGCGTTCCCTGCACACACCAATCTAGTGCGTCACTGAATTAGCCACAACGGCAGAATTCAGGCATACTTTGATTTATGCAACCTGTCTTTTTCTTAAAATGCACAAACTCAAGTAATAACTAGCTGTTTTTCTTTTAAAAATACTTAAACGGGAGCCCTTATATAAACCAAGAGAATTCAGATGTGCATAGGATAGTTTCTAACCCTCGGAGAAGTCTCGCTCCACTTGGGTCAGCGGATTAGGGATCCATCCTCATGGGGCAGGGTCCAGTGCTGAGGAGTGGCCTACGTGGAGCACCGTGGAAGGACAGGGATGCGGGTGCACGAACTCCGTGGTTCTCCAGCTCACTTTCTCGTGAGACTGCAAATGCCCTGAGAGACGTGTTGAGGCCCATCAGCGCCCCTTCCTAACCTTTAGCACCAACCCGCAGGCAAAGCCAGGCTCTAGTAGGCTTCCTGAACTTGGCCAGTGGAAGAGCAAGCATACAGAGAGCCGAAGACACGCCCCCGAAGCCGAAGACACGCCCCCGAAGCCGAAGACACGCCCCCGAAGC
>NDGM011108260.1:0-11876 GCA_002564305.1 Octomys mimax | reverse complement strand
CAGCCAGCTGCGGGACTGGCCCTGCTCTGGCCCCAGCGGCTCGTTCACTTGGCTCGGCTCTGGTGCTCAGCATTCTTGGGACTGCCTTGCTCTAGTCAGAATATGTGCCTGCTCCCCACAGCTACTGAATGCGACCACACCAAATAACCTGTAGCTCCCATCGGCTCACATTATTATTCCCTTTGTTCTCTCGCTTGGACCTCCTAGGGCATCTTTATCTCCAGTCCTTCACAGCTAATACCTGCTGCTCTTTGACATCTCAATCCAGAGCTGAGCCAGGCATCTTGGTCTTCCTTTTCTTCAGTGTCAGTCAGGAACATTCAGGTGAGAGCAGAGCCTTTATAAGAACAAATACTTGTGAGGTTCGTTTTTGTATCCAGTTCTGATCACAGTGAGGGCCACTGAAGTCAAGGAGTAGGTCTCGATTCCTCTAGCTCTCCTCCAACAATCAGTTCAGGAAGGTCTTGCCAAACATCTGTACCACACAGGCCCACAGCAGAGACCTCAGTGAGCACCCACCTACTACCTGCTCTGGTGCAAGTCCTTGGTAGGAGGGGTCCCTCTGGTGCAAGACTCTCCCGGGCCACATGTGGAGCGCGGGCGCAGTCCTGAGTCATTGCCAGTGGCCAGGAAGATGTGGTGCTCCGATTGGCCAGGGCTGGGTCACATGCCCACGGTGGGAGGGATGGAATAGTTCCCACCTTAACCATATGGACTGAGAGTAGGGGAGGGGTGACTTCTCCAGAGGAAATGCTGGATGTTGGTACCAGACGGGAGAATCATGATCAGTAGGCAAAAATAACAGATGTCCACTACATACACCAAACCAGACTGGATTGAATGCCCAACTTCATCTTTATAACCAAGCATTGTTTGTGGATTTTTGTTGTATGTATCTTTCCACTATATCCTAAACTTCTCCAGGGCTGGGGCTATGTGTAGCTTCCTCCTCTTTGTAACTCCAGCACTCGTTAGAGCACCTGACAATAAGAGGTGTTCAAGCCATATTTGTTGAGTGGATGATCAAGGGCCTTAATTAATTTACAAAAAGCTGGTGATATAATTTCTTCTATCAAAGGCCAGAGCATGGTGAGGTAGTAGAAATGTGCAGCACAGTTGTTTTCAAAGTATAGTCTGGGAGACACCCTGCATCGGCTTCGTGTGCAGACTCATGGGCCACAGATGAGATCTGTTATTTTGGCATCTCAGCAAATGAGGCCTAGGAATTTCATTTTTAGCAAAGGCTTTATGTGATTACTGTGTACATTCTGGTTTTTTTTCTTTTTTTAATCTTTATTTGGTGCAGGGTCTCGCTATGCCGCTCAGACTCAGTGATCCTCCTGTCTCAGCCTTCCCAGCGCTGGGATTACACGTGTGTGCCACCATGCCCAGCTTTGGTGGCCTGCACAGTGTGCCCAGGATTGTGGAACTGGCATAGCATGCGGTGCTGCGGGTCGAACCTGGGTCCTTGCGCTTGCTTGCAGCCACACAGACGGCCAAGCTGCTTCCCCAGCCCCTACTGTGCACATTGTTGTTAGAACTGTAGCACAGCCATCGGAGGATAAAGCTCAGCTCCACTGTGCTCTACTTCTTGACACACAGGGAATTAGACCCCCTCATAACAGTTTGCTGCCCTTTAAAATGGGACATGAGAGCCAGCTTTAGCCAGTGGTCTAAAGCACCTGCTTAGGCAAGCTCAAGCAAGCACAGGGACTGCAGGTCGATCCCCACCCCCAGGCCGGCCACAATAAAATAAAATAAAATAAAATGGGGAATAAGTAAATAAATAAGAAAATGGGGCAAAGGAAGGATGAGGGAGTAGTTCAGTGGGAGACAATACCCAAGGCACGGGGTTCTGCTGCCAGCACTGTCAATCAACAAATAAAACCTGGGCCGAGGAAACCACCTAATATGTATGTAAGAAGGAATCAACAAGACAGCACTGAGGACTTTTCTGTAAAGTACTGCATTAAGGTTTTTCCTGCTTGAGTTTCTTCTAGTACTGAGCTTCTGGAATGACTAGCAAGGGCAAAGTTGCACAATTATTTGTTTATTCATTTCCTCCACACCACAGCCCCAAAAGAAGGACAGGTACTCTCCAGGTCATCCTTTTGCAGTTTAGGAAATAAAGGGCATGGGGGTGAGGGTAAGTGGTTAAGCCAAGGTTTGAACTCAGCTGCTCTGACCTCAGATCCATGTTGCTAACTCTGCTTTCTCCCTGCAGCCAATTCATCAGCCACGGAGGTTGGGTACAACACCGAGGATACTGACACTGTGAGGAAGAAAAGCTCCAAGTAAGACCTAGGACTGAAAAAGACAGAAGAAAGGAGAGAAACAGTGACAGTCCACTCAGACAAGTTGAACCCTGTGGCTTTGACAAGATGCCTTGAGGAAGAACCAAGCACATCACAAGAAGCCTCTTTTCTCCCTTTCCTCACGAAGCATGTCCTTCTAGATTCTTTAACACCAGTGTGCTTTGAAGCCAGGAGTAGTCTTTTATCTTAGATGATTATATTTTGGACTGGTTCACTTCTTCGACCTTCTTTACTTCTAGCCTCCAATATGCTTTTCCCCGTGGTCTACGAGCAAAGCCAGAAGCGCTAGCCAAGCCCCAGCAATGTGGTCTCTGCTACCAAGGATTTGAGAGCAGAACTACAAAACCTAGAAGCAAGATCAAGATAGTGCATCCTAGTATTGTCTCATAGATGGGTTGATAGAGCGAAAAGGAGCGCTGGCGCTGCTCTGAGCTGCTAGGCTGGTGAACTACCCTTCAGTCGCCTTCTCACACCCAGATTCTCTGTAGCTGGCTGGGCTGAACATAGACTATAAAAGAGCCTTATGACACTTCTGCTGTTGGGACACCAGGACAGTTATGTTTAATGAAGATGTACTCTGTGTCTGTTCTAGACACATTCCCTTGTCCTACTTTGTTCGAAACAACAAACATTAAAATAAGGCAGTTTCTTAAGCCAGTGAGTGAAAAATAATTGAGATGCTTATTAACAAAGCCAGGTGGACTCAGGACCTTCATTCCTCACCATCTCTATTCCATGCTGAGTGAGGAAGCCATTCCCCTGGGGAGGGGGAGTTTGGAATGGTCACTAGGAGAAAGGAGAACAGAAATCTCGAATGTGTGCAGGCAACATATGGTGTACCTAATGGCCTGGGGTCTAGAAGGGGGAGGGGGCTTCGGAATGCCAGGGGCTAATCCCCAGATTACCAAGCTTCAGGGAACTCTCCACTGCTGGCCTGGTAACTTTTTTTTCATTTCTTAAAGAAACATCCAGAGAGGGGGGTGGGCAGCAAGAGCTTCAGTGGGTCCCTCCAGGGGCCTGAGGCCAGTGGCAGAAGTTTGCTTTGCCCGCCTGAGACAGCCCATTTTCAGCTTATTTGCTAACTCTTGGCTTGCTGAGTTCTCGCACTGTCTATCCACTGTCCACCAAGGGGCCTGGCCACCGCTCCCTTTTCTTGAGCTGTGTACTTTCAACCAATTTTGAGCAGCCCCATTTCAGATTGGCCTTTTTATGTTTGATATAAAGAATAGTTGTTGGCCAATTTCATCTTTTCATCGCTGTTCTCTAGGCCTGAATCCAAGCAGTTTGTCAGATGCTCATTAACTCCCCCTTTGGCTCTTTCTAGAGTGTCTCCTAAGCTCCTTGTGCCAGGAACCAACGCTTTCTTTTACACGATTCTCTTTCTCTGCTCCATCAGGGAGACAAATCACTTTCCAAAAGGGATCGCCAGGGATGGTTTAATGAGAATTTCTTTGGGGGTAGGCATGGAACGCAATGTAGTTAACATTCGGTGGACTTAATTGGACTTTTCTTTTCTGCCTCTTTTTAAAAAAATCTGAAGCTATCCTGTTAATCTCTCATTTGTAATCAATTGTGTTGACTAAACAAAAGTCTAGGTCGTCTTTTCTTCCTGTCCCAGACAATCCTTTGTTGCCTCTAAATGCCTCCTTCTTGAGTGATCCTGGTCGTGTAGATGGGCCCGATTGTTGACAGTTCATTATTGCGCTTTTGTCCATTTAATCTTTCTTGCTGTGTTTTGCATGTGCATGCCTTAATGAGCTCCGCTGGCAATTAACATGTTTCTAGGAGCAAACTGGTTGCTCAGACGTTTGAGAGGGAGGTGCAGGGAAAAGGGCAACGCAGCTGCCTTGAGGTGGTTTGTTTCCCAGCGTTTTCTCAAGGCTCGGGTCCTCTCCTTGGCAGCCCCCACCTCCCCTTCCTGGCCCTTCTCTCCTGTCCTTAGGCCCATTTACCTCCTGCACACCTAGGCACCTGGCTCAGGCTACTCCTGGGCTAGGGCTGGCAGCCCCAACCTTGTCTTGGGGCACACAGCAAAATGGGGCCCTAACAGACCCACTGCTGCAGCCCTGGCATGGACCAGCATGGTCCCCCCCAAAAAAATGTGTCTGGATGCTGGCAACTCCTCTGTGTCACTCTCCACAGAGAGGAACCTCTAACCCGCCTAAGGCAACAGGACTGTACAATCTGTTATGTACAAGGCTGTGGCTTTGGAAGAAGGCGCTTTTTTTTTTTTTTTTTTTTTTTTTTGAGTCTTGCTGGCAAGATTGCTGAAGTGTGAGCAGTCACGGACAGAACAAACATCTTGTAGGGGAAAAGATAATTGGAGTCTTTTTTGTGTCTGTGACAGGATTCCCCTCCCCCACAGTTTGGTTTAAAAAAATTTTTTTCAGGGTGGCCCCTTCAATTTAATCAAGGTTAGAATATTAATATGCAGCTGATGACTACCTTGTTTAAGTCATTTATTAATATTGTAAACCACGAGTCATGCAAACAGTTTAGTATTAAGCAAGAAGAAAATCAGAAAACAGAGCCTTTCACCCATCAATTCCGATGCATGTTGAATAACTAAGAAGGATTCCAATAAGATGGTTGCTGAAAGGAAGGGATGGTTACTACGCGGGCTTCAGAACACGTGTTGGCTGTGTGAGGTGTGTACCATCTCAGGCAGAGGGTCCTTGTTCTCCCAGCATGAGTTTTCAGGTGAAGGCACCCTTCCCTGAATCCCACACCGGAGAGGAACAGACATTTCAAACCCAGGAGCTGACTTCCAGCCCAAGGAAAGCAGAACTAACCCGTATAGCTGCAGAACTGTTTACCTACAATTACTGTGGAATGTGAAATAGCACCTTCTCAGGTGAGAGCGATTGACAGAGGCTGGTGTGAAGGTTAAGTACCAACTAGTTACCAGCAAACAACCTCCAGCAGATTGGAGTAGGAAGGATCTCAGCACAGGTCTAGCCTAGAAAGGGTCCCTCCTGCCTCCAGGGATGAGCAGTCCAACAGAGAAAGGTCTCCTCCTCTACCTGCAAACTGTATTTGCCCCTCCTCTTAGAGGAAACAATTCCCACAGCTCTTCAGTACCGTCAAACTGGAAACCGAATTTTCCACTTAAGGAAATGACCTTTTTAGCTCTGTCAGGTAACAACTGCTTGATTAAACTTCCTCAGAAAAGTTCTCTGGGGCCCGGGAGATGGCTCAGTAGAATAAGCGCTTGAGCACAAGGGTCTGCAAGGGTCTGAGTTCAATCCCCGGTTCTGCCAAAAAGAAAAAAAAAAAGTTCTCTCACCTAATGAAAGTTGGAAAGGTCTCTTTCAGTATCCTGTGCTCCCGCCTTTTTTCCCCCGCCTTGGTTGTTGTTTTTTTGTTTTGTTTTGTTTTGTTTTTGTTTTTGTTTTGAGACAGGGTCTTATGTATTTCAAGCTGACCTTGAACTATGTGGTCCAGGCTGATCTGGAACTCATGACGACCCTCCTGCCTCAGCCTCTGGAGTGCTAGGATTACAGCCCTGCCCGCCACGCCCACCCTATTTTTTTCTTAAGAACTTGACTCTGATTTCCACGTGCAGGCCAACTTCCCCTCCCCGGCTTCTCTAAGCGGATGCTGGAGCACTAGCTTTGCGCTGTCGGCCTTGCCTGGCCTCCCGGAGCTGAGGAGGCAGGCTTGCGGTTGATTTCCTGCTCTCCTAGAAGAACACCTGAAAAGGACCCTCTTGGGAAGAAGGAAAAGATCTAAGTGGAGGCCACTTTCACACAGTGGTCAGATGTCCCAGCATTGAAGGGATGCTGTGTGCGAGTTGGGTGCTGACCTCTCAACCCTGACGCAGCCTCCGGGGTACAGATGTCAGAGAATCGAGGCATCCGCATCCTCAGTCCCTCTCCCCCTAGTCCTTCTCACCCATCCTGGGGTTTCCTGGTCTTTCTCTGCGCGTTGCGATTTTGGAGTTAAATCTGCATATTGCTTTGGGTCCCAGTCTCCCTACAGGGAACTGCAGCCAGAACAAGATAACATTTAAATTCCCCCTCGCTTCCTCGTCCCCCTCCCCTGGCTGTGCCTTCCCAGACTTGGGGGGAGGGAGGGAAGCAATACAAGAAAACGAGGACGCTCTCCTTTCAGGAAATGGAATTCTAATGTACGCGTTCCTATTTCTGAATCGGAGGTACTAAAAATACTCCGCGACAGCCTGAGGAAGCTGTCGCGGGCCTCTGTGCAAACAAAATCGACAATTCTTCCCCGCGCAATGGGTCTGCAAATTGGGCCGGGGGCCGAGGACAGAGCCGCAGACCGAGATCCGGACAGGGCTTGGGCCCTACTTCCCAGCTTCCCTCTGGGGTCCCAATTTCGAGATTTCGCTCCCACCAATTAGAACTGCAGGCTCCGCGTGTTTCCTGATTACCCGAGTTCGAATACCCAATGGGTTTTGCTCGTCTGCCGACCCTCGGTAGGACTTGCAGCTGGTCTCTGCCTCTCTTTCTTGCGAGGAAAGTGGGGACCTCGTTGCCAGCAGCAGGGCGTAGTACACAGCCCAGGGAACGTGTTCAGGGCCTTGCTCAGGAACTGCAAGCCACCAGGGTTCCAGGCACCGAGCGCCTGGTGAATAACCGCGCTCAGTGGGTGAACCGGCTTTCAACTCACTTTCAGAGTTGGTGGCTGGGGGCGGCGGGGGGGCTGTCCCTTTGCATTAGTCACCCTTCTTTCCCTGTAGATCCCCACCCCGTGGAAACCCACTTGGGGTTTGTGCCCCGCGATCGCTGACCCGCTGCTGGGGAGGCTGCGTGGACACCGACTCCCTGGCCCCGCGCCGCAGTTCTCCTGGCGCTGCAGAACATTGTTGCAGAAGACGTGGGGTGAATCGCGGCGCGGATATTAACAGTGTGTTGGGGGGGCGACGCCCGGCACAACGCGCCAGTAATCCGAGCTCTTGATTATCCAGATTCGGATCAAACGGGGCAGTGGCGGCCGGCCCCCTCCTGGGAATGATTAGATGATTAATGTAATGCTGTTTGAAGGGTCTCTGTTTTCTCTTAATTTGGGTCATTACTTAGAAAGCAGGCGTGAGATCATTTCATCAGCGCGCTCGGCGGCGGAGATAGCTATTCAGGAAATGGGCTCACTGTGCAGTAATCGGAACCCGAGAGACAGCGGCAGGGAAGTCGGGAGCCCGGCGCGCCCTCCCGCGGCAGGGCACAGGGCGCCGGACCAGGAGCGCGGCCTGGTAGCCCAGGAATTCTGGCTGGGCTGGGGACTGTCACCCTCCTCCTCTCGCCAAGGGAGATGGGGGACAAAGGTTGCTTTCTCTAGTAAATCGCCTAGAGGAGCCGTGCCCAGGAGCACCCGGGCGAGGTTCTGCCAGGCCTTTCCCAGTTCCACTAGCCACTGCTCTGGATGCACCCCAAAGCGGCACCCCGCCACACTGCTACTGTTAGCCCTTGACAATATTTTCTCAAATAAGGCAACACCCAGAATCCCAAGCGCCTGATCCACCAAACATAAAAGGTGGAAACCGCGGAGGACGAGGTAGGCCTTTTTGCTCTTGCTCCTGGGCCCCTGAACACAAGCACATCACAAACACTGCTTGGGACTCCCCCTGGTCGCGCTGCTCCAAAAGCCTCCTCATGGAGGGGAAAGGCTAGGGGTGTCTGTTTATAGCTGAACTGACCTGGCTGCGAGGGGAAGGGGGCGGGGAAGAAGACGCGCACTAATGCTTCTGTTTATTGAGTCACATGTGTGTATATATTCCGTGTGCGCGTGTACAGGAGGAATTACATGGCGGTATAAAGTTGGCTGGGGATTCCGTGCTCCTCCCGGAGGGCGCTCACGGTGACAGGCTGGGGTTAAAAATCAGCCACTCGAGGAGAAGCTGAGGCCTGGGATTAAATACGATTCCACGCACTGAATTTAAATAAATTTCCTGAATATACAAAGGTGGGAACCACGCATTTGTTGCCAGTCATCGAGGAAACGTTTAACTTTGCAAAAATACGCTGGTTTCGATAAATAGATTTTAGCCTCTCTGCTATAGTTTTTTTTTCCCTTTTAATTTTAGAAATAAGTTTATACGGGTGATCTGTTTGGGGGCGGCGGAGGACGGGAGGTGGGCAAGGCAGTAGCTTCTCTCAGCTCTGCACTGTCCTGGTCAGGTCCTTTGCGGAGGGAGCAGCGGGGCCCACGCTGTCGTGGAGCTTGCGCACATGTTTCTTTAAGTCAAAGTTTCTGCAAAAGCCTTTGCCGCAAGTAGCACACGTGAAAGGTTTCTTGTCGTTGTGAGTGTGCATGTGGAAGGTCAGATTGTAGACCTGGTGGAAGGCCTTGTTGCAGATGGTACATTTGTACTGCTTCTCGCCGCTGTGGGTCAGCTTGTGGTTCTTGTAGTTTCCTACAGAAGACCAAACACAAAATAAAAAAAGTAGGGGTATGGAGTGGAATGTAGGGGCCAGGGCGTCCCGGGGCTGGCGAGTCCCGGGCCGGCTCAGGTGCCAGAGCAAAGAAGGCGACGCTTGGATAGGCGGGCGCGACCTCTTCGAGTAAAAAAGTTGTCAAACTTCGTTTGCGTCAAGCCCAGCGCTCTGGGGAGGACCAGTGCAGCCCTGCGGAGCCTGCCCGCGCCTGGCCCCACGGCTTCCAGGGCGGGCGAAGCGTCCCTCCCCGCGGCGCTGCAGAGACAGGCATACCGGCCTTCCCCTAGCTAACTGCCTCGCTCGAAGAAATTCGCACGAACCCAAGCACCGTGCCTTCTTCCCCATCTCATTTTTAATGTTACTGTGTCCCCCCACCCCATCACCACCTGGAGATCCAAAAGTGCTTAGCGGAAGCCTAGCCTGGGATAGTGTCGGTGACACTGAGGTCTCCATTCTTTACCCTGAATCTTGAGTTATTCCCAGAAGATAATATTTTGCCTAGAATTTTTTCTTTTTCATTTGAAAGAGGGATGATACACACAGAACCTCTCTCCTTTCCCTTGTCCCTTCTGCCTTCTTCCTTTGATCAGACCTCTCAAATGCATTCTCCCGGTGCACCCCGCCCAGTCCAGTAAGGTCTACTTAACCTAGCCCGGAGTGCTTCCATCTACACACCGCGTAGAACCCGATTCCAGAGAACTGCAGCGCCTTAGCCTGAGGGCTTCCGTGCTGCATCCACCATCACCCCCACCTTTTTGCCTTTCCCCCAGCCAAGACCCGCTGAGCCCGGAGATGGGGTGAGCAGAAGGTCGCGATGGGCACGTTACCTTTTTGGTGAAAGCCTTTGCCGCAAAATTCGCAGACGAAAGGCTTGTAGCCTGCGTGGATGCGGATATGCGTATTGAGCGTGGAGCTGCGGTTGAAGGCTTTGCCGCACTGGTTGCATTTGTGCGGCTTTTCCTGCAGAGAGGGATGCGCATTCAGTCAAGCTCAGTGAGACCTTGGCCAGAGTGGCCACCCCGGGACCCCTTGAAGAGGCACAGCATCCCCAACAAGGGTAAGGGAGGTCCTTGGCCATCCTCTGACCCAGTGCTGTCGCTCCGGCTGGGAGGGGCGGGTCACTCTCGGCCGGGCCTTACCCCGGGGCCACGTACCTGGGTGTGGATAATTTTGTGTCTGCAGAGCGTGCTGGCTTGGCGAAAGCCTTTACCGCAGACTTTGCACACGAAGGGTCTGGCTCCGGTGTGGACAGGCATGTGGCGGGTGAGGTTATAGTGGGCATTAAACACCTAGGCAAAGACAAGAGGAGCCTTTGTCCACGTCTCACCGAAACGCTAGAACCACCTCAGAGGGCCACCTAGCCTACCCCCCCCCACCCCACAACCAACAACCCCTTTCAGAAGCTAGAGTTCTACTTCAAAGTGATTGTCTCAACTGCCTGTGACCCCAATACTGCATGGCAGCTGTCAGCGGCACCCCATTTCACAGAACAGGAAACTGAGACCCACCTAGATACTCAGTTTGATTACGCAGGCTCTCAGCTTGGGAAAAGGGGTGCTCAACGCTGCCCCGGGGAAGCAGCCTGGTCTGCTTGCCCTTGCTTACCCCCAGGACCCTGGACCTCACCTTGCCGCACACCTCGCAGGTGAAGTTCTTGGGTTTGCCGTCCGCAGAGCCCCCGGGTAGCTTGCTGTGGCCCTTGATGCCCCCGCGCTCGGCGGTCAGGCCCGAGTTCTCCTTGAGCACCTGTTCCAGCGGCGCCGGAAGACGCTCCTTGTGTGCATAGGGAGCCGGATGGAACTTGTCCGCGGCCAGGCCGGCCAGCTTGGCATTCTCCAGCAGAAAGAGCTTGGGGTGCGCGGCCAGGGCTGTGGGGGCCTGCGCGTTGAGGAGGCCAGACGGGAAGAGATGGCCTCCTAGGAGGTCGGAAGGCGGGTACGCTGTGGAGTCCAGGTAGTTGAAGTAGTAGAGCGAGCCGCTGGCCGGCAACCCCACCGCCTGGTTGATGACCTGCGGCTTGATGACCCTGCCCGCGGGCAGCGCAGCCGGCGCGAGGCCCAGCTCGGCCTTGCAGCACAAGCCACAGTTGGTTTTACACACGCCGCTGGCGCCGCACACCTGGGCCCCCCCGCCGCCGCCACCGCCGCCGCCGCCACCACCGCCGGCGCCCGCCCGGAGACTGCTTTTCCAGAGCTCTGAGTAGCTTAGTAGAGTCTTGGACGGCACGTCGTAGCCCAAGGGCTGCAGGGGGATCATGCAGGGCAGCGGCGAGCAGAGGTTGAGTAGTTTCTTGCCCGGGCCGCCGTCTGCCTCCAGCGCCCCCGGCCGGGGCTCCAGGGGTACGCGGGGCTCCGATGTCTTGGCCATAATGCGCTCGATGGAGAAGGCCAGCGTCTTGGAGGTGGCCGGGGGCACCATGGTCTCCAGGGAAGCCGAGCTGGCCATGGCGCGCGGAGCCGGGCCAGCCGGACCCGGGCTGGGGCACAGCCTCTGTCCTCTAGGTCTGCATTCCGGAAAAGGCAGGGAGGAAAACCACAATTTAATAAGCACCTAGTCGGGCCGGGTCACCCATTTGCATTCAAATGAACGCAGGCAGAACAAAGTGCACCCAAGGGAACCAAATTACTGCCCATTCACCCGGCCCGAGAGGAGTCCGCCAGCCCCTGCCCCGGGACTTTGAAGGGGGGATGGCGGGGGGGGGAGGGCGGAGGAAGGCGGGGTAGGCGTCTCGGGCGAACCCCTGCGCCCTTCCCTGGCCTGGGCCTGGCCGGGCGCAGAGCCGGACGCCGGAGGGGCGAAGTTGGGCGGCCCAGGAGCCACCTCGCGCTTACCTCTTTCCGCCACCGCCGGGGAGATGCGTTTCGAGCCATGTAGCGTCTCTTCTGTCACATTTTGATGGCAAACATCTTCCCCTCCGCGTGAGATCACTGTCTTTTACACCCAGCTGACATCACATGAAGTCACTTGAAGTGGAGTGACACGGGCGGCGGCGGCTCCCCGCGGACCTCGTGCTCCCCCGCGCCTGCGGCCGCGCCGCCGCCACCGCCCCTCAAACTTTAAAAGGAGGCAACTGGCTCCCGCGCTCCCCTCGCTCGGAAAGTGCGAGCGGCTCGCGAATCGGGAAGTAGGGAGAGGCGCGGGGGGAGGGGAGAGTCGTGATGGTTTT
>NDGM011108259.1:0-10054 GCA_002564305.1 Octomys mimax | reverse complement strand
TTTTTTTTTTTTGCGGAACTGGGGATTGAACTCAGATCCTTGAGTTTGCCAGTCAAGCGCTTAACCTACTGAGCCTTCTCCCCAGCCCCAAGACTGAAACTTTTTTAAAAAAGGTTTATCTCAGAAAAGATTAGTATTGTTCCCATTAGATAAAAGTTGATGCCTGCGTGGTATGTTGTGTGGGTTAGCAGTGCCTCTGCATTAGAGGTTCTGCTCCTTGGTCCTTGGATGCGTTCTGGACATTTCAGGCCGCACCCTGCTGAGATTGTAGCTGAAGATGTAGTGCCCTCACTGTTAGGATGGACAGTTCCCATGACTTCAGTACCAGTGTGGTAAGCGGTAAGCTTGACCTCTCCTTATGATGTGATTACAGTGAAGAATGTGGAAAGATGGAATAGATAGGTAGATTTTCATTTTAGAGTTAATTTTGAGTCTTTGGTCTGAAGTAACTTATTTTGTTAAATTCTAGATACATTTTGGAATGACCTTGCTTCCTTAGTTTTACTTTCTCAAATATTAAATGCAAACACATTGAAGTTAGATTGCTGCTTTTCTCTAGTAAGTCTCGTGGAATTTAGTTATTTATTTCTGTAAGCCAGACTAGACTCAAACTCACTACTGTCCTCCTCCTCAGCCTCCCCCATGTTTGGGTGACAAGTGTATGCCACCATGCCCAGATCCCGTGGTTGGAAATAATAGGGGAAACTGATACCTAGTGATTTCTGGGTCCATACACCTGCCTCTTAAGGACTGGATGCTGAGAAGGCACAGGCTGTTGCCAGACAAATCAAAGTGTTGGAGAGAAGTTCAGGAAGGTATCTGGAGGAGGGGACCAAGCCATTCCCTGAGGAAGGCGGCAGAGGAGCAGGACCGAACCTTGGAGCCATGAGAAGTTACTAACCTTCGGAGCCCAGTCCTTGAGCAGGACTGCTGGATGCATGGGCTTTTGAATACCTTTGATTCGTGAATCCATGAGATATTAACTGTTGATCATTACAAGCTTAAAAGGCAACTCTTCAGACACTGTATATTGGCTAACCTGGCTTGATTTATAATAAAGTACATGATAGATTTGTAATCTAAGTGGGACATTGTTTTAGCTTGATTAATGGAATTTTATAAATGAGTTATATAGACTAGGTTTGTGGGAAGGACTTGATGGAATTATATGTTGATCTGTTTTCTATTTTAAGGTACTGGGTGTGGCCTGGAATCCCCTGAAGTAGGCCAGTGCACTCACCCCGAGTAGGACTTCCAGTCCTGTGGGTGACCACCCCTTCTCCAAAATGCATCAGATATCCTTTTTATAGAATGCATGGCTTTTGTGTCATAATGTAACACACTTAAAGATTGAAAGAAAAAAGTAGGAATACACTACATTTGTAAACTTTGCTTCGGAGTAAGAAGTGGGGAAAGTTGGGAGATTATTTTGCCCTAGATTGCTAAGAAATACAAGAAACATTTGATCTGGGTAGTTGTAGTGTGATAATTGAAGTTTTGTTCATTTTGGAAGTTGTAGCAGAATAACGACTATGACATCCATCAATGTCAATGGACTTGAGACTGAATAGCAAGTGGAGACACAAACACATTTACTCTACACTGTGCAGTTTAAAGTGTTATTCTGAAATTTTCTCTACATTTTTTCTGGGTATCTAATTCATTAAAAATTAGTTTCAGTAGCCAGTGCTATTGACTCTTGGACCCACTTACTGTGTTTTGTTTTTCTTTTAGTTTGGAGTGTTGTGGTGTCCTTCATATCATCTTCAACCATTCTTCTGAAAGAATTCTTTCATGCTACTTCACTTTGATCTGAGAGATTTCCTATATGTTGAAGCTTATTTTGATAACTATTTTCTTTTTGTCTTTTTTTTTTTTTAAGGTATTGAGTGCAGGGTCTACAGGGTCTCACTACACAGATTGGACCCCTAGTGATCCTTCTGTTTTCAGCCACCCAAGTGCTGGGATTACAGACATGCACCACCATGCCCAGTCTCATTCTCCTTCCTAATGTGCCCTGGGGCCAGGGCTGGCACAGCTAGCCTGGGATAGAACCCCAGTCCCTGTGTCTGCCTAAGCAGGCTCTTTAATCTGCTGAGCTATCTGGCCGGCCCTCTGAAACATCTTGAAAAGAGGCTAAATAAAACTGCTCACACTGGTATTCAGCATCTCCAGTGTGAGCTGTCTTAGTCAGATAACTGATTTTAATTATGTTTCCCTATTAACAGACTCTTAAAAGTGAAAATATGTTCTTTCAGTCAATTCTAATAGAAATCCTTATGCAAGTGTTGGAAAGTGGCAGAAAGCTCCGTGCTTAGGAAGTAACACGTAATATGAATTTATGTTTTGAAGACATCAATATACACTATGACTAAATGAATCAAGGATCCATTGGATGCTACAAACTTATGAAATCCATCTACTTTGACTGTGATTGAACTGGAGGTCTGATCCTACTTGCTGGTCCTCCTGGTTGGAGGACCTGGATGTCTGCAGCATGCTGTGCTTTTTCTTCTGCCTGTGTACATTTCCAATGCTAGCTTCTCTTGCTCCAGGAGTATTGCTTTTTGTCTGATGGGTGCTAGGGAGACACCAGCCCTTTTCCTTTCAGCCTTGCCTTGAAGAAAAGCACTTGGGTTCAAAGGTGAGGTTTTTCTATAAACAAAGGGGTGTGCTGTCTTTTAACAGATGTTCTGTGGTCCACACAGGAAGCAGAGCTCTGTGTAACATTTACTTGCTCCTTATTCCCTGCAGGTCCTGTTTGAAGACTTCACAACAGATTAACTGGAGTAATGGTACTAGGTGCACTAGGGTGCCTGTTCCACAAGGGAGAAACTGAGGAGTAGAGAAGCAGCTGTGGAACCTGGGATTGGAGCCCAAGTTGTCCGACTGGGCAGGGGTGGCTCTCTGAACCTAAGAGAAGAATGGGTACTAGGGAGACAGAGGCTGGTGCTCAGCAGTGAAGACATTCGGCATGGATGAGCTTCCATCCAGTGCATCATCAGTGAACTTGATGTGGTTACCTTATGATGTAATTGATCCAACGGGTGTGTGTGTGTGTGTGTGTGTCTGTGTGTGTGTGTGTGTGTGTGTGTGTGTATTTTCGTGGTACTGGAGGTTGACCAAGGATCGTCACACTGCCTCGCTTTCTGTTGTTTGAAAAGGGGTCATCAATATGGCATCTGCAGACAGCACATCTGTAGATTGCAGGGTGAGGCATACATCCTTTAAAGTTGTCCATGCTTTGGTGTTAACAGATCTGAGTTTAAAATGTGACTGCTATTTAGTTATTATTTTTATAATGACTTAAAATTCTCCATAATGTCTTAAAATATAAGATGGCGCTCAGTACTTTATAAGGGGGTGTGGGATTATATCATGACATACGTAGCAGGCCAAGTAGGTGAAGGCATTCACTGGTAGGTGGTGCAGTGTTAAGTACGTGATTGAGTTCTACAGTGGAGGAGATGTACTTGAAAACCAGTATCAATATCATCTTGTTATCAGGTAGGGACAGTTAGTGAAGGGCCCATCCACAGAACAACTTAAGTAGACCTGGGCAGGTGTGGTACTGGGGAATCTTTTTAAGCAAATCAGACTTAATTCAAGGGGAAATCACATTGTTCCCAGTTATTAAGGCAGTTTATAATTATTAAGAAGTTTGTAATTATTAAGAAATTTTGTTTTAAAAGACAAGTTGTGTCAGTGACATTTCTTAGCATTATCCTTGAGCTTGTATGTACATGTGTTTAACTCTTCCATTGTCTTTGGCTGTGGTTTGTGGGCTGGCTGCCCCTCCTTGCCCTGGGGAGGGGATGACTACTCTTCCTTGGGAGCCAGAAGCTGTCTACTTCCGGTGGCACTGATTCACATAGCAACAGGAAAACAAGTGGTTCTGAGCCTTGCTTAAAAAGGGTATCTCAAGTGCATACAAGTCATGCAAACTTATCTTCTGCACAGCATGTGAACCTTCCTATGTTTCCACAGCATAAATGGTAGACTGCTAGAGTTAGTAAAGCATCAGATCTTCCTCCTGTTCTTTTAGGTCCTGAGTAAGAGGAGGGTAGACTCTGACTGTCTTCAGAGTACAGTGGTTAAATTCAGTATGCTAGGGTTTCCCATAAGAATTGCAGCAACTTGCTGATAAACCTAGGAGAGTGGTGTAGCTGAGGATGCTGTCGTGTTACATTTTCTCAGCTTATGGTCCTAGTGCCTTAGTGCCATAGGACGAACTGAGAAGTTGGAATTCTCCCTGGTGGTGAGGGCTTGCTGACCCCTGGGTGCTACCATTAGTAACTTTTCAGGAAGTGTTGTCAATTAGGGTGTCATCACTGAGACATGGCTAAATTTTCCTTCTGTTCTCGGATTCCCCTGTTGAGGGCAAACTGCATGTTAATATTTTTTTGTAGAAAAGGAATAATGTCGCTTTCCCTTTGCTTTAGCTGAGACTAGACTAATGAGAAGTTTTAAATTTTTAAAAATATTCTCTGTATTGATTTTAATTTAGGTCAGTATGTCCTGAAACAGAGCAAATTATTCACTTCAATCAAAAACATGGTGCACTCAGTGTGTAGGTGTGAAGTTGGCACACATGCACAGTTCTACCCCGAAGCGGGGTGGGACTCCTGGCTAGAGCCAGCTCCTAGTACAAGCCTTGAAGTCAGCCCACAGTCTGTCCTCTGCATACGAGGGACAAGGTCAGTTATCCACACATGGAGCTTTTACTACCTTTGTGTTTGTGTTTGATACAAATAACCCTTGATGACATATCTGTTCACTTGGTGAACTTGGGTTCAGTGGCAACTTCAGTAAAGAGCATAGGGTTACTTCCAGCCCTCATGCCTGAGTGTACAGAGTTATTTTCCTTATGTTAGAGACTACTAATTACAATCAAAACATGAAAAATTACAAGTGATACAAAATTTCACTTTTACAGAATTTTACTTAAAGTAATACAAATTTCACAGTATTTGTTTTAGTACATAGTGTTGTCTTCCAACCATTTATTCACATTATCAGATATATGAATGTAAAATTGGAAGAAGAAAAAAGTAAATGTATAAAAAAATTAACAAGAGAAAAAGAAAGAAACAGTTGAAAAAAGGAGATAAAACAAATTAAAGCAATAACTGCTTCTTTCCATACATCAGCAGATATGCACAGTACAGTTGTCCAAACCATCCTGCTTATATACATAGATAAATCTCTTTCCCCCACTCCCTCTCCTGTGCTCTTCAACTCAGTAACTCTTTCCTTTTGAATAATTTCATTCCTTTTTACCAGAATCTATGGACATCAGTGTGGAGATTCCTTATTTTTTTTTTTTTATTTTTAAAAAATACAAAATAGTGATAGAAAAAATAAAGCAGCGTTAGAAACCATATAAAATTTTACTAAACAAATTAATAGAAACTGAAAAATGGTTGCTGTATTACATGATGCTATCTTCAAATTAGTTGTTGAGATTACCAGATGCAAATGTGTGAGATTTGCTTAAACAAAAACAAAACAATAACAAAGAAGTTATAAAAAATTCAAAAGAGGAAAAAAACAGTAAAAAAAAATTAAGCATTAACTACTTCTTTCAATAGATGTTAGTCCTTATTTTAACTTGTCTTTGAGATTTTATCAACAGACATATAGTTCTGTGTACTTTCTTTGAGACAGTGTCTTGCTGTGTAGTTCATGCTGGCCTTGGAAGTTGAGGCAGTTCTCATCTCTGGAGTGCTGAGATTATAGGTATGCACTAGTATAACTGTATGGAGATGCTTAATAATAAGTTTTTCGGTTTGTCCTAAAACTAAAGGTGGTATAGATGGTGTTAATTAAACCATAATTATAAAAGAGATGAGTCTGTGTATAATAACAGAATGGGATTTTATAAGTGATTAGCAATCATCACATGGCCGGGCCTCTATTTGAATTGAATAACGTCATTTAAAGTACATTTAGTTTATAGCTGTGCTAACTGTTTATAGTTGTGATGACACATTGACATCAGAAAGCAGGAATGAGTGTGGCTATTCCTTTCCTCCTCAGTTGGCCGAGCTGAGGCACTGTATGTTTGCACAGTGCATAAAGGAGGAAGCACGTGGGTGCTGGTGAGTGACAAGTGGGCACTGGAGTCAGTGGCCAGCAGTGAGTGTCACAAGCAGGCTGTGTGTTACCTCTCTCCCACAAGCCTGTCCAGGGTACACTTGCTTGGTAGCGGCTATATGGACAATGAATGCAGCTGCAGGTGCTGCTGAAATCCACCTGCCTCCAATGATGTTGCAAAGTGCTGCGTCCCCTCCTCTGAACAGAGCCTGGGGACATGCGTCTAGTATAATGCTTGCCAGTGCTCTTTCCTCTTTGCCTTCGCTTGTATCACATGTGCCACATTTAGATTCTCTTTAGTTTGGTGCAGGAACCATGGAGCCACCAAATGGTTCAGTGTGAGTCTGGTACTGTTTGAATGGGAGGCCTTTCGTTTGAGGCAGTATGTATCTGTCATTCATCTTGTCTGGTTTTTACTTGGTTTATCGTTTGGCTTTGAAATTTAGCCATTCCTATCCTTGGGGCATCTTTTTCAAAATACTGACACAAACAGGCAAGTGACTAAAAACTCTGTTGCCTTGATCCAGGTGATTCACCTCCAGCTGTCTGCACCTTGGGTTCCCATTCCTCACATGGTAGCTGTTCGTTTGTGGACATGTGTGAGATCCAAACTGCTGGGAAGTATCTTAGAATGTCTTGAAAGAACAGATCCTAAAACATCGCTGTTTGGGCATAATGCATCACAGTCCTAACCATGGAAAACATACTGCGTAAATGTCTGGTTTCTTTTGTAAATTGCCTCTTTACAATCAAGTACGTTGGAAATGAAGGCTGCCTTGAGCTCAGAGAGAATTAATTATTTGGTCTTCACAGAGATTTAAACAGGGATGTGAGTTTCCGGTGTGGAAGGCTCAGAAGAGTGCAACTGCCCTTGCCCTCCACCCTCAGGCCTCTGCTCATTGCCAAGACGTTGGGTGGCTCCTATACCCTCCCCTCCATGGTCTCCTGGGCACTGCCCCCTCTGGCTCACATAGCATGACTGTAGTGACTCTTTCATATGAGCAGGTCCCTGACTGCTGGCCTGTGACCTGAGTGGGTGGACCCAGCACTGAGACTGGAGGTCAGCACCAGAAACTGGGCTTTTTGTGTGCTACTGCACTGTGCATTTTTCTGTATATTCTGTGGTGATGGCCTGCTGGTTTCCAAACTAGTTCATAAAGAAAATTTAGGAGCAAGTTGGTATTTCTTTCTTCAGATGCCGCAATGGTTATTTCAGTTCTTACATTAAAGGTTAGTAAAGGCAATTCCTATTCAAACTAAAAACTTCAACAGTTCAAAAGCAACAGGAAACTACACTAGCTTTTCACTTACTGTCAAGTGCTGATTACAAGAGAGAGTGATAATAGAAATCAATAGTCCCTCCCTTGAGGAACTTCATTCTAGAGCCACAAAGTGATGGAAAGAATTCATGCTTTATTTGACATATGATGGGGAAGTCCTTCCTATGAAAGTATATTATTGTGCTTGTTGCAGTGTCAGCATGTAAAGGCACATGTATCAGTGCTTACTAGAAACACAGGTTTAATGTAAGATATACAAATAGATAAATTGCACGATTAATTTATAGTGGTCAACAAAGAGTCAGGTGTGGAAGAATAAAAAAGGTCTATCTTTGTGCTGGAGAGCCAAAGGATCCAGTGGAAGGCCTGGAGTTCACTGTGGTGTCCCATTCGAGTCCTTATCAGGAGCCTGAAGAGTCTGTTGGAAGCCAAGAGACGTCCATGCTGAAGGCAAGAATTGGAGCTTCTGCAAAGAAGCCATTCTTACTTCCTCATTGCTCTTTTATACCACTCGGGCAGCACACCTCCCTAGGTGGATCTTCTGATTTCAGTAAATCCCCTCAGCCACACCCAGAACTCTGCTGATCCAGTTTAGCCTGGGGTTTCCTATACAAGTCGACACAGGTAACTGTCCCAGCACAATTGCTAATTCCTGTGAGTGCCAGTGCTAGCGTTAAGGTGAGGCGGTCTGTGCGGACAGTGTGGGATGGAGATGGCTCTCAGAGCTTCGTGTTTTTCTGCTTAAGGACTTCTGTGCCCACCTAGCTGACCTGACCATCTCATTTGGTAAAATGTGAAGAGAGATCAGGAGAAACTAGTTTTCATAGCATTTCTGGATTTCTGTTTTGCTTGCACAAAACTTGTGTGGTAGAGGACATGTTATAAATTGAAGCTAATGTGAGGTGGATGAGATGGTGGTCATATGGATTTTTTTTTTCCTGTTTGAAGAAAGGAGCTGACATTTTAATGAATGAATCCTGGCAATGTAGAGAAAGGCTTGTAGTAATGACCAGGGGACCCTATCATTTGTGTGTATGGAATGTTCCTAGGAATTTTGCCATTAATAATGGCAAAAATAAAAATTTGGAAATCTCTGAATTATAGCAAAGTAAAAGTGTAAAGTTAAGGAAAGAGAATCCAGAATTTTAAGATGCTCCCTTCCTTGCCAGTGAGAAACATACCTTCTCTGTAATTTCCCAAAGCCCCTGCCTTATTACCCGTAGTGAAAGTGTTCTGGAACATCTTGTTGTCGACTGAATGGGATGTAGCCAATAATACAGTAAGAGTCATAGACCTCAGTCAGGCTTGGAAATTCTGAATTAATGACCTTGGATGGGGTGAAGGCATTGCTCTTAGTAAACGCTCTTTAGGCAGTTTGGTTGTTCACCGAGTGAAGGGACACTGGGTTATTTTCAGGCCTTTTCCTAGGATTTTCTGATGTGGAAGAAACATCACATGTTTCCATATCCTATGTCATGGCTGTGCAGCCTAGTTTCATGTGTTTTATTTGGTTTTGTTGACAAGAGATTGAAGAAAATGAAAATATATCCCTAAGAGTATGGGATTCAAGTTCTCTCCATCTCCCTCCCTCCCTCCTTACCCCCTCCTTTTTTCTTCCCTCCCTCCCTCTGTGTCTCTCCCTTTGTCTGTCTTTTATACTCACATACTCACTTATGGTACATCATGTGTCATTACTGAATTAATGTATAATGTACTGAGGATGGGGTGGTGCCTTCTCTGCTCAGTCTCCTCCAGGGGTTCTTTCTTCTGTACCCCTCATTTGGGTTTCCCTGAGTCCCACTGTGTGTGACAAGTCAACATTGGGCTTAAATGTTAATGCCCAAGGCATTTTCTTCTCAGCAAAGTAGCTGGCCCCAGTAATTTGAGGAGTAAGTAGGTGGTTGGGTGGATAGTTATTATGGCTAACAACAGCCTAATTTTCATTTTTCTGATTTTTATTAAATGACAGTTAAACTTTGAAGAGCATGCTATAATCTCAAGAAACAAGCTAAAACAGGGAGAATCAGGAGACCTGCACTGTGTGCTCAGTTCTGAGGAGGCTCTCTAACATTGTACCTTGGAGCACCCTGCTTACCTGCCTTTGTCTCCTTTTCCGTTCTGTATAATGTGAAGCTTAATTTAAGCAATGATTACAGTTCTTTTAGGCCTGACAATTTGAAATGCTGTGTTTTTATTAGTTTAAGAAGACACAACATTCACCTGTTGCTTAATACTGTTTCCCTAACTTAAAAGAAAATTAGCTAAAAGCTAAGTAAAAATTAATGTTTTAAGCAATTTAGGTATTTTCACACATCCTCTTTAATTTTGACATATTTTGATTGGACTTTGTTGTTACAAATCAAGACCCTGTTTAACTAGAGATATTTTTATCAGGTTGGGTAAGGATGAAGGCTCTACTCTTAAGTTGCTTCTATGGGGCACAGATAACACTGCCTTTGATTACCTGTTCACGGCAATTATTGATAAATTGGGAAGGGATTGGTGCATTTCTTCTTTTCTAGAAGAAAAAAAAAGAATGTGAAAGCTGTGTTAAAAGTCAACCTTTATATTCTATCTTGGTTACTTGTCAGTACTGTATAACTGTTAGAAAAAACTTTGAAAATAATTTTTTGTTGCTAAGAAGATTAATAATCTTCCTGGATATTTCATACTGTAGT
>NDGM011108252.1:0-11957 GCA_002564305.1 Octomys mimax | reverse complement strand
AAAAAAAAAAATCATCAGGAAGTTAATCTGGTATATGTATGGATATATAATATTCTTAACTTGCTCAATATTAATTAGTCTTGTAAGCATTCATGGCAATATTTTATTTTATGTTTTAATGAAAATGTGTTCCATCTGTCTTTTAACAGTAAATCGTGTTCTTTTAATTATTGTAGCTTTAGAGGTTGTTTTTTCTTCTCACAAATGACTGGCAATGTTCCTCACTGCTTCTTTGTAAATGCCATGTATACTATTCCTCGATGGAGTTTTCTCAGGATTATCTTAGATGCATGTGGACGCCCGTGTATGTCTGTACAAAGTGTTCTCTGTGCATGTGTGAAAGGCTCTTATTAGAGAGCGTCGCGCATTGTGTTCACACCCAGAGTCAGGGCTTGTGTCTAGATGTCTCCAGGCTCATGCACTTGCAGGTGGTGCTCTGGGAATGACTGGGTGGTGGGCATGTGCTTCAGCCTGGATACTGGGTGGATGGTGGACGCAGTGAGAGGGAAGCCCTACGCTAGCTGCTGTGGCATCAACCAAGAGGCTTTCAGCCTTGTACTACAGAAGAATAGTATATATATTTTTACCTTTTGTATTTTAGTGGAAGGTTCTAAAGAACTAATTGAAAATAATATTCTAAATGGGAATTAGGAATGATTTTTAATTTTTTAAATAACAGAAAACTGCATAGTCAATGTAATATGGCAATTAATAGTTAAAGATATGCAGCTAAGAACTATCATGAGGTGAGGAGAAGCCGAAACATTCTTCCTTCAAAGAGTACACTGCTGGGGGCAATGAAAGGAATACAGGAATGCTTTCTCAAGGGGAAGAATCATGCCGATAGTTTCCCTTCCATGGACCATGGATGTGAGCACACAACAGGAAAGATGGCCAACAGCATGTGACTCAAGCAGTATTAAAATCTCCCCTAGAAGGAGGGTCACAGGAAATTATTTTATCACTGTCCTGCCAATGAATAACCAAAAATTAAGACCAAGTGAGAAAAGAGAAACAACATGAAACAACTCTGCAAACCCTAATATTATGGAGAGAGGGAAATAAAGTTCACTTTAAAACTTTCTTTTGCAAGGGTTAGTTCAAAGTTTGAATTAAATTGCCAGTGTTGCCTGGCCAGCTGTGTCGAGGCTTGAATAACTGCTTGGGCCAAAGCCTCAGATGGAACTCACTCTGAGACTGAAAGATTTGACACAATAATGGCCTCGCAGAATATATAGCACACTACCTCCAAAGATGACTGTGGTTCTTCAGCTGGTCATAAATTTTGTCTTTGGTCAATAAAAATGAATTTTATTCAGCAAAAACAGCCCCCCAGAGAAATCATGTGTGTTCCAGCATGACCTTCCTTGAAATAGCACTGATATTCTCCGGGAAATGAAATAAGCAAGCAATAGGAAAACTGCTCAATGGCCCTCCTGTGCCTCAGTCCAAACACCACAGGCCTGCCCAGCTGGCTCCAGGCCACCACTGCAGCCTTTCCCACATGTCTCCGTGTCTCTCGGGTTCCTTGTCTCTGATTGCTTACTTGATTTTCCTTATAACGGCCTGAGTCCCCAAGTCTCTCCCTCATATTTACCTCCCCCGCTTTGCAGACTCACTTCCTTGGAAGCAATGCCTTCCTCTTAGTAAGATGGCTAACACTTGGGAACACAGTGGTCGGGCATAGATAAAGTTCTCACTTTTTAAATATCTTCCAGGACTTATTTGATGTGGCTCACAAGTTGGGAATATCTGTTGGAGCCCACTTCAGCTTTGGCTAGGTTGAGTTCATGCTTATGCCTCCTAGTCTGGAATAGGTGATTTGAATTCTTTCTTAGGTTCTTGACTATGCTATAAAGAAGGTGGTTAATGCATTTGTTCTGTCTATGTGCCATAGCTCCATTACATGAAGAAGACTGATGAAAATAAACAATACAATTAGTTTATGATTTAGTTAGATTTTACTGCAAATGGTTGTAGCAGATACTTCATGGAAATGTTTTGGAGTGGTATAGCAGACTGGGGAGTGACACTACTGAAAGAGGACATTGTTAGGTACAAGAGTTCACTGCTTGCATAGTGTATTAGGGATACAAGACTCCAAGAGGAGGCAATTTTTCAAGCAAACAGTGAAGTTGGAGATGGGGAAGAGCAACACTGGGATGGATTGTCATATATTGTGCCCAATCTGTCTATCCTAGACTCTGCCCATTGCATGTGAGAATGAAAACATCATTGTGTAATGTTTCTATGAATCATTCTAAATGTTCAGTACTGTTTTGTACAGTAATAACAACCAGTGAAAACACAGCTACATGCACTCATGTAGACAAATTTCACAAATGTAATTTCAAGCCGTTTACAGAAGGAATAAGTATGAGACAATATAAAGCAAATATCAATTATTCAGAAGATACACAACTTTCAGGGGAGGCTCATATATGTACTAAAACATAACTGCAACAATAACATGAGCTTGCAATTTAAAGAACAAGAATGAGAAGAGCCTGTTTAGACAGAAATACCCGAGAACTTCAGAGCTACTGTGATGTGTGTGGCCGCAGGAATGTATCTTAGTATTATTGTTATTATAGCTTTGTACACATGTGAAGTTCTGGGCATAGAATTCAAGGCCTCACAATGCTTGCGAAGTGCTTTACCACTGAGCTCCACCTCCAGGCTTTGTTTTTATACTTGTGGCAACTTTCACATGTCTGAAATATTTCATGACAAAATTAAATAAAGACATGTACAATAAAACAATGAAATAACAAGAAAGACTTCAACAGTGTTAATGAAATCAATACTCTGGAAGATAAACCTTGCATTTATTAAAATGGTCAACTATGTCTGGCAAATAATGAAGAAAATTGAAGAAGCAAGTTGTTTCCTCAATTTCTCAGTAATTCTTTTAATACAACTGAAAGCATAATTAGTCATTATGATGGTTGGAAGGAAACAGGGAAATTTACAATTAAGTGTTTCATAGCATTTTTTTGCTTTTGCTGCATACTAACTCTTTTGGACATGATTTTATAAATGAAAATTCAATAGAGCAAGTAATTAGCATTTAGAGAATGCAAATTAAGCAAACCTGTGTCAATAAATAACATTAAAATTTAAGCATTTCATTTTATAGTGGCAGTATATTATTTGTGGATTAAAAACTATCTTCATTTTAACAATTACAAAACAAGTGTGGCCTGTTTATTATCATTTTAGTGAGGAACTAGAAGGAATAGAGATTGAATTAGTTAAAGACGTATAGCAGCTGTTTACTGTACTTATTACAATGTCTTACAGGCAGTTGCTTTCTAGAATAAATGTCAGGAAAAACTGAGCAGAATCTTAGTGAAACTGTGTTTATCAACTTTCATGCAACAACTATGGGCATCAAGAGGTCTGTTTCTGCTACAGAAGTCTGTGGTTGTTCTTGCTTAAGTGCGTCAGTCTCACAACCCATCCAGCACATTCCACCATGAAAAGGTAACCTAAACTGTCCTCATAACACAACTTACTCATCTCAGCAAAACAGGGACTCTCGGATATTGTCTTACAGCAGGATTCAACTGCACTTGTTATTTCTATTTAGCAAAGTGTCTAATGGTTCAAACTAGAATAGAAAGTTACTGACTAGTGTTGGGGGCCCCAGAAGCTGGAAAATTGGCCAAATTTGTGTAGGTGGGACTAGGCTTTGGTGCCTAAAGAAACAAGCTACCTCAGTCCTGAGATAAGCATTCAGTCTGGTTAAGGTCAGCTTTTAGTCGGTAGGTAACCTTGTGTCATGTATTACTAACTTTGGAAAGGTATACATAAACGTCCATTTTGTTTTGCTTCTGGGGTGGCCTTGCCAACCAGGCAGAGGAGCCACCACCTACCCCAGTTTTTGTCTTCTTGTGTATCTTTTGCTCATTCCTGCCACTGTTTCTCTCTGGGTAGAACTGATTGCACTGAGACCAAAGGATCTCTACAGACTGGGAAAGATAAAGCTGTTTTATGAAATTCTTTCCAGGTATCATTCTCTTTTCTTCCACATCCCGGCACCTTCCTGAATCTATGGGGAGCGTGTGCTGATGTTCTCAGGCTGCCTGCCTCTTTGATTTACTGCTACTTCCCCATTAGGGTTTGGAAGGGACACAGGAAAGCACAGTACTTCCAACTTTGGGATACCTGGGTGTCTGTATAGATGGCATGTGACGCTAAGTGGCCAGGGCCAAGGACAGGGACAGCAGGAATCTCTAGCTCTGTGCCAGCCTCATGCTTTCTGTTTTGCATATATCTATCTGGGGAGTCACAGAAGAGAACTGGGGTCAAATGCATCTGGTGAGAGGAACTGAACACTAGACTTCTTCCTATCACGTCTAGTTTTGCATCCTGTTTGCACAGGGAATGAGGAGCTTTGGAGATGAGAGAAGGGTATGACCCATGTAGTGTTATGGTTTACCACAGGACTCATATGATTTATCTGAGTCAGTCATTCCATTTGCAGCCATCCTGCCAGGAGCCGGGGGTGAACGTGTTACCCAATCCTTCCAAGGAGAGAGGAGTACAAATTGACTAGGGGGAAAGAGGATGAGATGGAGGAAAGTTTTCTTGCTCCTAAGGAGGCCTGGGAGGAGAAGACTTTCTTCCCAGGATTTGTCATGCAGCCTGGCTGGGCTACCTCCATATTTCTAACTCATGGATAAAGGGTGTGTAATAAGCATGTGCAGTACTTTGTTAGGCCTGCTAACAAAGTGGGTGGTTCCTGGTGCCAGAGCTGTTGCTGCCTCAGCGTGTTGGCAGGGCTGTATTCTGCTGGCTTCAGGAGAAAATCCTCCCTTGGGTCTCCTGGCTTAAGTGTTTGTCTGGATTCCTCAATGTCCTTCAAACTCATGACATCACCTGACGTGTCTTCACTTCTGTTTCTGTCTGTGACTATTTGGGCCAAAGGAGCACCAGTCACACTAGGCCCCTTTCCTCTTTCTCCCCCACCCCCTTCCTTCGCCTCCTACCTGGTCCCCTCTCCATTTGCAAAAGATCTATTTCACTGTTTCCTATTATCTATATTTTACTTTGCTTGTTGTTTATATTTTGGGTTTCTATGATCACAGTGTTCACCCATTTTCCTATAAATGATTCAAGTTTATCCATTATGATACAGTAGTACTCTGCTGTGTACAAATTCCATGTTTGCTTAATCCATTCATCTGTTGACAGATACATGCTGCTTCCAAGATTTAGCTTTCGTGAGCTGTGCTGGTACAAACACAGGTGTGCATGCGCTACTGTGATATGCTATGTTTAACTTTCAGGGAACAACTAGGTCAAATAGATTTCTACTTTTAGGTTTTTGAGGAAACGCTACTGATTTCTGAATAGTTGCACTAGTTTGCATTGCCACTGATAATATACGAGGGTTCCTTTTCCTTGCTGCCTTGTCAGTTTTATTATTTGACTTCTTTTTTTTGATAGTCATTCTTTCTGGGTCTTGTGAGATGTCATTAAGTTACACATTTGGATTCACTCTGCTTTTTTCTGACGTGGGTGTTCACAGCTATAAACTCCCTTCTTGGGATTGTGTTTACTGTGTCCCATAGGTTCTGGTACACTGTATATGTGTTATCATTTGATTCTGGGAACTGTCTAGTGTTTTCTGTGACCAACTGGTTATTGAATAGGCCATTGTTTCACAAAATCGTAGATCAATGAGGCAAAACATCAGTAAGGACATATCAAAGTTGAGGCAAACCTTCAAGCAAATGGACTTAATAGATATCTACAGAGTGTCCCACCCAAGACAGAATATATATTCTTTCCAGAAACACATGGGACTTTCTCCAAAATAGGCTACATGCCACCCCATAAAGCATGCTTAAGCAGATGCAAAAGAATACAAATAAGCCCATGTATATTTTCAGATCACAGTGCAATGAAATAGAAGTCAATGGCAAAAGAAACCACAGAAATTATGCAAATATATGGAAATTTAATAAAACTCTCTTGATGCAAGCACTTCTGATGTGATAAGATAAGAACAATGATGGAGGATAATGACCATCCTAGAATAAACAATCACAGAAAGCAGAATCTGAAAGAATTCATCAAAAAACCTATTTGTTAGCTGTCATTCTTTCTCTGCCTTGTGTGTTAGCTCTTTCTAGACAACTGCTGTTTCTGCTGTGAGATATGGAGTATCAGGTGCAGGTCCAAGGTCCTGACAAAATCCTTATGTCACCCACATGCCATGCTCCACCAATGTTAATGCCTCATGTACTTTGATACATTTGATTTGATAATCATACATGAAGTTTTTGTTGAATATCCCAAGTATCTTTTCTTTCAGGTACAACTTTTATTCTTGACCCTCAACAAATAATTCTGACTAAAGCACCTCCTTTGATTTGTTTGCCAAGCACACACGATCCTAATGGGAAACAACTGGGAAGGGCTGTAGACTATACATTCAGCTCTCAGCTGTGTAGCTTTGGGTGGGTTAACCAAACACTCCAAGACCCAGAGTTATGCTCTATACCAGTAAACAGGGCTCACGTTTATCAAATGATTACATAGACATCATTACCACTTTTAAAATGAGTGAATCACAGGCAAATTAAGTGCCATCCAGGACCATCCACCTGATCAGCAGAGCTTTGCATGATTACAACATTTATGAATTTTCCCATTACCTTATATAAGAAGAAAAAAAAAACGAAGTTAATTAGAAGGTAACTTGAAGCTCTCTTAGGCCACATACAGTTATGAACATTTGAGTCAAATTCTGTCTGGCTTTGATGGCATTCTCTCTTTGTATTTAAACACATGCGTACATTTTCCTTTAGGACACTTTACCTTTCAGTATTCTGGGTGTTCCAGCTGAGGGTCACTGAGTGGGTGGCCACTCATTGTGCCTGGGCAGCTGCTTTCCTTGCTGTCTCTTGATGCCTCTGAATTCTCTTTCTGGAATCTGGTGGGGGAAGGGCCTTCACATGTGCAAGCTAGGTCATCTTAGATTTCATAGCAGATGGCTGGAGTCTGAGGCACACTCAGGCCAGTGGAACTCAGTATTTGCTTTTATTTCTCATTCAATTTTCCTAGAATTTTTCTCAAATGGAAAAATTTTTTCTCAAAATTTTTCTCAATTTTCCTAGAATTTTTCTCTGGGTGGAGACTGGGATGGGGAAAAAGACACAGCAAAACCATTCCCCAAGCTCTGATCACAAGTTCACTATGCCAAACTAGATTCCTCCTGCCTTGGCCTGGGCTCTCCTCTCGGCAGGGCATGGGCTCCCGTCTTGTGCACACTTCCACAATCTCTTTTCCTGCACCATCTTAAACAGCTCAATACATGCTGCAGAGATCCACCTTTTAAGGTGGCTTAGGTTAAAATCAAGGCTGGCTAATACTGTATTTAACTAAGCTTCTCCAAGCACCCAACTATTGGGTGAGGAGGGAGAGAGCCTCAAGGAGGTGGCAAGGCCTGGGAGCTAGTGGTGAAGAGAAACTGAGCATCCAATGTCTTGAGATTTTAATCAAGTTTCCTGATGATTCCCTATCAGACAAGTGCTACTCACAGTCTCTGCTTCATTTGATTAGCAATGATAATGAGTCCCTGTGTAACTGTAATGTTTCGAGTGCTTCTTACACAATGTGATCATGTTTTAGGGATGTAGCTTTTGACTATATTTGTTGTCACTTGACATATCCAGGATACCAACACTATCCACTGCTGAATTACTGATTAGGAGGGTTGAGCTGCTTTTGAGAGGGTGGTCAGGTAATCCAGCACAAAGGCATAACTGACTCACAGGAGACCGGAAAATGTAGTGCTTCTTCATTACTATTACGGTTGGATAGCAGAGCAAATCTAGAGGGGATAAGCTAGGGGTGGACCCTGAAAGCAGTCTTGTCTTTCTCCAGAAACTGCACCACCAACCTCAAACACATTACCTGGGGAATAGTTGAGCGTTTGAAAGATGCTTTCTAGCCCCAGTTGTGTTGTTTCCATGTATTATTCAATATAAACAATGTGGGTGAAAAACACCATTTCTACCTCTATCTTCTCGTGAAAGAATAAAGCCTTGGAGAATAAATTGTCCAGTCTCACGCTGCTAAACAAGCAATGGAGCAGGGAGATAAAATCAGACCTTTGTGGCGAGAAGTGGGAACTGTAAGTGGGTGTTGCCCTCAGCCCCATCCACAAGTCCAAAATTTAAAATTTCTAAAAGAATTTAAAGGCTACATTTGTAGCTTACTTAGTGGCAAAATCTGATCTGAAGGTTAGTGTTTTGATACAGAAACATTGAAGTGTTTGTTGACTACATTGTGACTCTGGGAGCACCAATTCCTATGGCTCTGGGGGTGACATTACCTTCCTAATATGTAGAGAGTTGTGTACTTAAGCCATCCAGTGCAAAGAGGTTTTGAGTAAGGGATACATAATCAGTGAGGTGAGATAAAAGGAAGTCGTAAGAGATGTAGATATGAAAGATGAAGGCAGTAAATGAAAAATAGAATGAGTCTTGATTATATTATATTAATACATTTTTCTAGACCCCCCTGTGCCTAGAACTGTGGACCTATGAGAAAACATGCTGAATTAAATCAGAATGAAGGTGAAACACATTAGTAGGTGTCATGGTTTGTGTCTAGTTGTCCCACCAAAGCTTCATACATATGAGGGCAGACTTCTAGAGTTTGTGATTAACTCACGATCCACTGGGATTATGGATGTGAGTGCTAGACCCAGCCTGGGGCAAATAGCCTGAAGGCAATATAATGAGGAGAGAGATCTGCTCTCTTTTGCCATTGTTGCTGCTACCTCTCCGTTTTGCTCTCTGCTCTTTGCTGCTGCCATGAAAGGTTGCTCTCTGCCATGTGCCACTCTGCCTTAGAGCCAGCTAAGTATGGACTGAAACTTCCAGTAACTGGGAGCTATATTGTTTAATCATTCTTTTGTTCATTTTGAGTGTCAGGTATTTGTCCCAGCAATGAGAGAAAAGTAACTGAGACAGAATCTGGTATCAGAGAAGTGGGGTCATTGCTGCGGCTAATCCTGGCCATGTAGATTACAAGCTTTTGGGAATGGTTTATGGAAAGAAATAGAAAATGTCTGGAGATGTCACCTACAAGAGAAGTGCTAGAACAGCTTCAACTGTCTGTTTTGGAGATTCTGGTTGGAGCTCAGAAGACCAAAATTCTGATAGAAATCCAGCCTATAAAGACCAGGCTGAAGAGGTTTCTACTGGGAAGGACTACATTGGTTGGACTCTGGATGATTTGTGTTATGGCTTGGCAGAAAGTTTGTCTGATTTTTGCTCATGTCCAGAGACTTTGCCTAAGACTGAGATTAAATGTGGCAGACTGATTAATCTGGAAAAAGATATTTCAAAGTAGCCAAATATTGAGGCTATAGCATAGCTATTATTGGAGGCTTTTAGCCTGTTTATGTTGAGAATCAAGAGCAAAGAGCCCAGAAGGATGATTTAAAATGTTTTTAATTTGGCTAGAAAGGAAATTCCAATAAAGCTGTGGAATGTAAAGGTAGAGCTGAGAGGATCTCCACTACCAGGAAGAAACAAGAGAATGGTAAGGATGGCCTGAGGGCATCACAGGAGGTTGCAGGTCTCCACCCTTTGCAGCCTCAGAATTGCAAAGGTCAGGGACTTTGAGTTGGAGGAAAAGCCATAGAGTCCCATGTTCCAGAAAGTCAGCAGTGGCCACACTGGGTTCCAGAATGGTACTGGCAGGGAGAATTTATTCCTTGGAGTCAGAGTCAGAGTGCTCAGTGATCCAGGCACTCAACCCCTACAGCCAAGAGAGAAGAAAGCCTGACTAATGCTTCAGCTGGCAGGAGACCTGGGCATCATCCACATGGTTTTGCTTTTAGGTGTAGGCAGAATGCAAGTATTCTGAGGTTAAGAAGGCTTCCCCCTCAATTTCAGAAGGCCTAGGAGGTCAGGCAATGTGCCCCTGAGAGGGCACTGTGTGAAACAGAGAGTGAGAAGCTTAACATGCAGTGGAAACCCCAGAACTCTGGAAAAGCCAGAAATGTGGATCATCTAAGGAAACTGCAAGGAGCAAGCAAAACCAGCCTAAGAAAGAAGCCACGGAAGCTATCACCAAAAATGTCACGGGGCAGAGCCATGTCATAGGTCAGGATTCAATGTTTCCCAGTCGCCCTGCTCCCAAACACTCTCCCTCTTGGTTTTCCAGGCACCCTGCCCCCAAACTCTCTCCCTCATTGCCCCACACAGAGCCAAACCCAAAACCACAGACTAGGTCCACCTGATTTTGACCTGGGCAAGCAACCACAAAACTCTCCTTTGTTAACATTAAAGGTCTCCCACAGACCAGGTAGCCCTGCCAAGAGTAGCTTTCCCTCAGCTGTTCCAGCTGATCACCCTCTCTAAAAGATCCTATAAAGTCTCCTGTCCCCCTTTGTTCACTGCTGTCTTGGTCTGCTTGATGCTCCCAATAAATTTTCTATTCGCATCAGAATGCCTGGTCTGGTCAATTGCGTGGGTTCGTACCTAAAACCATGTAAGTCTTTTGGAGCTCACAACTCTTTATGGATTGCTTTGGATGTTCCACATGAAACTACTGGACTGAATGTTTGCCCTTCTGGATTTTGGACTTGCTTTGGTACCAATGCTTGGTATCCTGCTGTGTATACCATTTGGAATGGTCATGCTTGTCTTGTGCCACTGAATGTTGAAGTGTACAGGGGCTCATAGCAAAGATTTTGCCTTAGATCTTGAAGAAGACTTGGGACTTGGACTTTTCAGCAATGCTGAAACTGTCAGGACTTTGGCAACTTTTAGAGATGGACTAAATGCTGTTTACACAAAGGGATGTGCATGAGTCTTTGGGGGTTCAGGTGCAGAATGCTATGGTTGTGTCTAGCTGTCTCCCCAACTGCCTCACGCAGCCATGGGATAGACTTCTAGATTTTGTGATTAACTCATGATCCACTGGGATTATGGGTCTGCATACTGCTGGGATTATGGATGTGTGTGCTACCCCCAGCCTGGGGCAGATAGCCTGAAGGCAATAAAAGACAGAGACCTTCTCTCTGCTGCCACTGTTGCTGCTGCTCCTCCATTTCACTCTCTGCTCTTTGCAGCCACCATGAAAGGTTGCCCTCTGCCATGTACCACTCTGCCTTGGAGCCAGCTCAATGTGGACGGAAACCTCCAATTACTGTAAGCTAAATAAACCTTTCCTTCCTTCACTTTGAGTGTCAGGTGTTTGTCCCAGCAATGAGAGAAAAGTCACTGAGACAGTAGGCATTTCAGTGTCACTAGGTGGAAGGTGACTGCTGGCTCTATTTACTTCTTGCATGAGAGGCGGACAAAGATAACAGGCTTCTACCTTCTCCTTCATGCTAGGAGAAGAAGGTGCCCTTCCCCCTTTGGAGTAAGAGTTGGATGCTGTTTTGGAGGTCTGACTTCAGGCGAAGATCTATGTGTGCATTGCAGGCCCAACCACAGGTAACAGCTGAGCCTCACTGGTGCCCTCCCCAGACCTGGTGCATGCCAGGGCCCAGCAGTTTTGCAAAGGGAGCCACAGCCAGGGACTCAGGGCCCCACCCCATCCACCCACCAGCATACCTGAGTTCCTAGCCCAGGGGCCTCCATGGTGTCTTCTGCTCACCTATGACCACTCTTTCTCTTTTACATTTTCTAGAGGAAGAACTTGCTCATTGTCCACCCTTCACACAAGCTGACGTGGGCCTGGAACACCATTCCGTACACTTTGCAGGGCATACCCACCTGCTCCGAATAACCAACCACTCCAGCAAAGCTTCCTGTCCTTCTGCACTCTGGTGATGGGCCTTTGCCCTGCTTCCCAGAGAGCATTCCTTGAGAACTGGGAACTTAGCTGTGACTATGACTCCAAGATTCTCAAATTTTCCTGGTTCTTTGTAGGCTAGAGGTGTGTGTGTATGAATAAAGACCATATTATAAAAGAATCAA
>NDGM011108244.1:0-13021 GCA_002564305.1 Octomys mimax | reverse complement strand
GAAGAAGAAGAAGAAGAAGAAGAAGAAGAAGAAGAAGAAGAAGAAGAAGAAGAAATATAAGAAACAATATAATAAAATTGTCTCTGTAAAATATTGATCTTCTTTCTGTTCTTCTGCAGTTGGAGCTTTTTCTGTGTATCCCACCATTTGGACTATACTGAACAACAACTTCTCAATATTTTACATAATCTCTCATGGTTGCTATGGCTCCTATTTTTTTTTATGGTGAAAAAAGACCAGCCCAGGTAAAAACAGTCTTCTTGCTTTCAAGTTTAATAGAGTTCTGAGCACATAGCCATGACCTAAAATATACCAAAGTACTTTATCTTATTCAGAAAGCATCTCCAGACTGAACTTAGCATTTAGAAACTATGAAGAAATTCCTGTCTGTCAGAGTACAGGGCAAGCCTTTCTTGGAATGTTGAACCGATATTTAAGAGCAAAGGTAATTTATACTCATCAGAGTGCATTGATAGAAAACTAACTTCCTTGAAAAACAAACCCTACAATGTATGAGTTTTTTGTGTGCCTCTTTAATAAATCTTAATGCAGAACATTTTAAAATCTCAACTATTTGTCACATATGTTGGCATCATTTTCTTCTGTGTGACCAGAAAATGAGAAAAAAAAGCACTTTTGCTCTACAGGAACACATAAGCCAAGGGTCAAAAATGGAAATATCAAAGGCCACGGAAATACCAAATCACAGCCCGCAGCATCTCTGCAGCTCTGGTGGTGATTTTCACTAACTTCCACGTAAGCCTGGCAGGGACCCGACATAAAATACCCTGCTGAAGTCTGATAGAGTATCAGAACAAACAATGTTGGTATGGATGAAGGTAAAGCAATATTTTATCTGCAAATAAGAGACTATAAGATGAGAGGAAAGAGGGATTTGCCTGGCAAAGTGAATGATGGTCAGAGATTTACCTGCCTATATTCAAACCTCTACTACAGGGATTCTTTCCGAAAGTTTATTGTCTTTAGCTAAAAAGTTTCTGAGAACAAGGTCATGAACTACAGTGCCTCTGTACTCCTTTTCATGCAAAGCTTTGGCAAATTATTAATTACCTGTTATCATCTCTAGAACTGGAAAATGGGCAGTAATAAAGCTGAGAGTAAATGATGAGAGTGAGGAACAAGAGAGAGTTGTTTCAGGGCACATGTCTAAAGAGAACTTGAAGAGGAAGAAGGAATCGGGGATGACATCTAACAGGTGGCTGGACACAGGGCGAATATGGTTTCACTTTATCTGAATTGGACTTCTAAGAAAGGAGCTTGAGTGTGAGTGTGTGTGTGTCTGTGTGTGCGTGTTCATGGGCACAGTGCAGATGAACATGTTCTTAAATGAACACACAATGAGAGATATCCAGCAGATATACAGTTCCATTCGTCTGGCTCTTGGTGCAGATGTCACAGCTGGGGAGGTGAATTGGTAAAAAGTCAGTGTGGAGATGGTATTCAGTCCCCTGGACTGGAGAAGATCTCCATGCAGATGTAAATTAGTATAAGATTAAGCCCAAGCTCTGATATGTCCAGCATTATGATATTAAAGTGTACCAGCCAGTAGAAGGCCCAGAAGAGGGACATCAGGATAGAAAAAGCGTGTAAAGATTTTAGTGCCCTACAAGGAAATTGAAATGCGAAAGTTTTACTAAGGAAATGAGTAACATATTATAAATGCTTCCAAAAGGCTAATGAGATCCAAAATTATTACTAATTGTTTGGTCTGTCAGGGTAGAATTGGCAGATTTAGCTAGAAGGTTTGACCAAAGTTGACTTGCTTAGTGAAAGCCAATTAGAACAGGGTGAAAGAAAAAATAAAAGTAAGTTGAACTACAGTCTTGACAAGTATTTTTCTTAAATTATGTTTGGAGTCACATTAGTTCATTCATCATTTCTATAACCAACTACCTGGAGCTGGATGACTTTGGAAGAAAAAAGTTCCTACTTATCTCACCATTTCAGTGTCATGGCTCTAGCATTGGCTTGAGGCGCTCTGGTGAAAGAACTAGACTAGGGTGTAATAGCTGCAGCATTGCACGTGGGGAAAGGCATCACATTTTGAATCTGGAAGCCAGAGAACACAGTTCAAGGGTTGAACTCATTCTCACAAGAAGTCACTCTTGTAAGTTGGAGGAGTTTTAAGAGGGATCCCTTACATCTCCCCCAGATACATAAGGTTTATTCCTCCCTTGGCTCCACCTCTTCAAGCCTCCACACCACCTCCCAACATGGCACTGGAGAAACAATCTGCTGTGCTATGAACCCTTGAGGAACAAAGCCAATCCACATTACACCACGGCAACAGAAGCTTGTGTTACTGTACATGGTATGGTAGAGGTTCTATCTTGCTGAAATATCCAAGAAAGGACAGTGTAGGAAGATTTTATATGTCCAGGTCATACAAAGTGTTTTCATCACAGGCAGAGACAAAGACTGAAGTGAGGAAGTAAAAACAATACAAGCAATAAGAGAAGAACAGTGAAGTCCAGAGTCATAATCAGGAATGGTCAGAGGCAAAGTCACAAGAGTCAGTGTGAAGCAGCTGCACAGGACCAAGAAAAAATTAACATTTATCAATTGATTAGGCACCATTAGGAGGGTGTAAACAAAATTTGAGGATATGGAGAAACTCCTGATTATACAATGAAAGGAAATTGTCTATATTCCAGAAAACAAGCAGATGTTTGTTTTATTAAATTAAGTGTCTTTTATGCTATATAATTTCAGGTAAAGTTAGGAAAATATTTGTAGTGTCTTTATAATTACAGATATTTTATTACAAAATATAATGTTATACACTTTTTGTAATCACACAATATTTAAAGAAGTCAATAATATATTGAAAATTGTGACTCACTCATACCAACAATATCTTAAATTTCTTTTTTATCAGTCTCCTTATGGAAATAATGTTCTTTTTACATGCATTGCCTATACAATCACAGTTTTTTTCTGACAATGTTTATATTTCATACTAAATAAGCCATTGAAATATTGAAAATTTCAATCAGTGAGATGGCTTATGAGTCTATTCCTTGTAAGCCATGTGGTTTGTTAGGTAATGCATGACATTTTAGTGAGTTTCTGTTCTGAAAGCAGAAATTTTCATTCTTTTAGGACACATAACCATTTTCTGTAATTTTGAGAGTCGTGCTATGATTTTGAAGCCATTTGGTTCTAATAATTTAATATAATTTGGCCAGTTCTACTTTATATTTCATGTAAATCAACTGAGGTATTCTTTCCTCTGTATGTTAATACAGATTGTATTGATTAATGTTTAACGTAGTCCTGTCTGAAATTCCAGGAATAGATTGAGCTTGTGTGTGATTTGTTATCATTTTACAGGCTCCAAATTAATTTTGTTGACTTTAGACATGTTATGCCTGTTTTCATAAGTATGAAAAATTTACAGTTTTTCATTCTCCTGAAATTGTTAATGTTGTTCTTGGCATGCAAAGTAAGATGATCTATTATTTTTTACTTTACTCTTGAGAAATCTGTATGAATACCTCTCCGAACTTTCCATAGAATTCAGTGATGTACGTACAGTGGTGCTGAGTTTTCTTAATGAAAAAAATTTGATTTTTAAAATAAAATTAATGACAAGCAGGATTCCTGAACAAATTTTCCTTTGGTTTCACTTCTGATAATATTTATTTCTGTTGCCTTGACTCTTCATGGATTTAGATTTTATTCCCTGTTTTCTGGTTGTTATTTCTTATTGGCCAGACATTGTAAAAGCAAAGTTATATCCGCAAAATTATGGTAGTTTACCAGGTAAAATCAAATAATCTTTCTCCAAAGAGCATGTAGGGTTCATGTTCCGTGATGGAATCAATGTAACATAAGTTCAGTCTTAGGACTAAACCACTAAGATAAATTACTTCTTTTTTAAGGCTAATTAAAAAAAAGAAAAAAAAAAGCACTGTGATTCTCTTGCTTAATTACCAACATCTTTACAATATAATACACGCTGGGATGTGGATTTTTCGTTTTTGGGATATTCGAACTAGTTATTCATACGTGAAAAAGGTTATAATTCAAACTTAAAGTGAAAATTATCAGCTTCTTAGATCAACATCATATTGATTGATTTCTGGAAGAATCCTTCAAAGTTTTGTTTATAAAATAGGGTTTCTAATACCATCTGACCATGGTTGTCTCGTTCCTAAAAGACTACTCACCTGTTTGAATAAACTGAGGTACATTCCTAGATTTTGATTTCCTGTACATAACACAATGTCTAAAGTGTCTGCAAAGGTTTCAAAATCACTTTATGAATTCTAGAATTCTTTAATATTAGCCTATTTTTTTTCTAGAGAGAGTTGGAACCCAATTAGTTCCTAAAATATACGCGATTTCAACAAGATTTTCATGGCAAGATAGAGAATAAAAATATCTCAACACTAAAAAAGGACAATTTGTGCTTTTATATAATAAGGATGCATTTATCGTAATTTCTTTTAAGTTCTTTGACTGAAATGCAACTAATTTTAAGCTAAATGGAGAACTTTGACAAGCTGTATATCACTTGGGTAGTGAATGGTTTGAAAATAATAATGGTAATTTTCAGTAATGACAGTTTTAGAATCATTCACACTTTATTAAAAACTTCATACTTCTAACACTTTGCTAGGAATTATCAAAACAAAATGTCCTCCATCACTGTGCCTACCTTTATTAGAAAATGCTTACATATCTCCCCTAATTTTATTCAGTTTTGAAAATTAGACTGCAAAATTAGTTATACCCCCTTAAAAATATGTGGCACAACTGTCAGGAATTTTATTATTGTTATTATTGTTTAGAATAAAATATATAGATAAGATTTTCTAAGTAGTGATGCTATCTCATGAAATGATAACCAGAGACTTTTTACAGTTTACATGTTGCCAATCTAGCATGTACAAATTGAAGAGAACAAGGAAGAAAGATACTCTTAAGTAGAATATATCAGATGGAAAAATAAAATCCTGCTATTTTCTATTTTAATGATAGCTAATATCATGTTTTCAGAAATTTGAATTAAAGCAATTAAATATTTTTTCTTGAGTCCGCCCTTTTTGCTTTCCTGCTTTGCTATGAACCGCTGCCCTCTGCCATGTGCCACCCTGACTTGGAGCCAAGTGAGTATGGACTAGAACCTCCCCCAAACTGTGGATTAAATAAACACCTTCAAATATATGTATTTTTTGAATATACATATATATATTTATATATTTATATATATTTATATATAATAAATATATAACTATATTATATATTTAATTTATATTATATATATTCAATTTATATTATAAATATATATTATTATAGATAAATATAATATATAATATATATTTATATATATATATATAAATATTTCCTCTTAGAAATGAAGAGTTTCATCCAAGCAAGAGAAATATTTTACAATATAACCTTCACTGTAAGTGTCGATGCCAAAGAGATACAGGACAAGGCAGAACAGTACATATTTACAAGACATGCTCACAAAACTACTGCCGTGTGGATGTTACACATTATTGTGGAAGCTTGGCAGTAGGCATAAAAGAAATTAAGTACCTAGTAAGTGCTTTGACTTCAGATTGGAAACATGCTAATTCAAAAAAAAAAGTAGGATTTCGTGTGGTTATGCGAATGTATTATTACTCTAAAATCATCCTGCATACAAATGGATCAAACAATAAACATAGAGTATCTCAAAATACTTTATGGAATTTTAAACTATGAAGAGGAGCTATAAATATGAAATCATACTAAATAGGCTTTGGAAAGCTATGTTAAGAAATGAGACCAGAAATTTTTTGATTAGAAAGTTGAAAAACTTTGAAAGAACAAGGAGTGAATACCTGTATAGTTTAATATTTTAAAGATCTCCAATGCTAATCTACACTCTGAATATCTCAAATGTAGTATTTCTATGTACCCAAGAATTTCTGTTCTTCTTCCTCCCCAGGAATTTCAATTACTAGGACCTGTTTGCAAAATATTAGAGTTTTGTGCAGGAAAGTCTTTGCTTATACTAAAGTCTTTAAGAGTTTTTCTTATTTCATTGTCCAGAATATTAAAGATTTCTGTTCTATTGTTTAGATAATTAGTCCATTTTCATTTCAGTTTATTATGTGGTAAGACAAGAAATGATGCCAAGAATCAAGAAATGGGATTACATCAAGTGAAAAGATGGTGCACAGAAAAGGCATCCACAGAGAAAAGAGACAACCTGCAGAACGGGCAAAAGAATTGCCAGCTGCTCCTCATGCAAAGGAATAATATCTAAAATATATATTTATAAAACCCTGAAAAATCAACCCCCCAAATTTAAAGACCTTACTGCTAAAATAGTCATCTGATATGAATAGACGTTTCTCAGATTAAGAAATACAAATCCTCAACAAATTAAAGAAAAAATGTTAAACAACACTGACCAGTGGAGAGATGAAAATTAAAACAACAGTGATATTCCATCTCAATCCAGAAAGAATGGTTACTGTGAAGGAATTAACCAACAAAAATTGCTGGTGAGCCTTTCAGGAGAAGGGAACAGTTGCCATTGTTGGTGGTGATATGATACAACCACTACAGAAATCATGGTGGAGATTTCTCAAAAACCTAAAAATGGAAATCCCATTTAACCCAGCTATCTCATTTCTAAGCATCTATTCCAAAGTGTTAAAGACATCATACCAAACTGATGCATGCACACCCTTGTTTATAGCAGCACAGTTCATAATGGCCAAATCTTGAAAATAGCCTGCATATCCATTAAGGGATGGATAAAGAAAATGTGGTATTTAAATGTAATCAAGTACTGCTTTGTCATAATAAAGCTCAGACTTGAGTCATTTATAAGAAAATAAATGCTCTTTGAGAACATAATGTTAAGTGAAATAACACAGAAACACACACTTAAGTATCATATTTTTCTCTTATATGAAAAATACTATATATATGAATATATATATATATATATATAATGAGAAAGAAAGTATTGTAATACAGCACAGAAAGTGCATCTCAAAGTAATTTTGACTTAGTACATTATCTGTTTTATATTTTCTCATGCTTATTAATCTGGTTTTCAATCTGTGTTTATGATAATTAACCTTATAAGCCTTTATAAATAAAGGAATCTCAGACTGGAAAAACAAAATGGGGTAGAGAAAGGTAGAAAAATAAGAATTGAAATGTGCTAGCTAATACATGTAGCAATTTCCTATAATTAATGTTATCATTAAGCACTACAAACATGTACTAATAAAAATAAAAGAAAAATAAATGGAACAAATTATTGTAAACTTCAATGCCAATTAATGCTCCTCACTATGAAAAGCAAAGATAAATGCTTATATGGAAGGAGATATGAAATAGGATTCCTTGCTTTTCTGTTGTATATTTATTGAAACAATACATAGAAAATGATTAAAATAACCTACCAGCACTGCATTAACTTAGCATTTTATTTTCTAAAAGTGGATGAATTAATTTTGAGACATTAATTCTGTTTGAATGTTTCAGAATAAATTGACAAGTGTGATATTCCTAACTCACTGGGAACTTTCCCTTTCTTTTATTTCTTTTTTCATGATCAAGATTAATTTCTTTGTCTTACTTTGCAATTCCTCACCCCTGTGATTATAGCCCTTTGTAGATGCACATTTTAAAGGACAGTCAGGGGAAAAAAGATTTCAGAGAAGAGGAGGAAATTGTGTGGCCCTAATAACTAATGTCACTAAAGAAAATCCTGGGGCATGTACACACACACACACACACACACACACACACACACACATCTTGTAAAAGTAAAAGGAACTGAGATTATATGCTGTATAATGACATTCGATTTCCATTTTCAAATAACTCTTGAACATATTTATTACAAATTTTAAAAATTTTACTCATTTTCATGTATTTATTTAACAAGTGTTTAAGAAAAAAAATGTAACGGATATTGTGCTTTGTGACGTATATATACCAAACCACTGTTAAGCTTACAGTCTTCTGGATGAGTCCTACATGAAAAAACAACTAACAAATACTAAATTCCTCATTGCAAGCAATATGATGTCTCAAGAAATGCGATGAGGTGTGTCTAATCTAGACTGAGATCAGAAGGAGCTCAACTGAGATCTCACTTGAGCTTTAAGTGAGAAGGAGGCATTTTATGGCTAGGAAACAGTGAAGAATGCAGGTTTTCTAACTGAAGGGAAACATTTAAGCACATGTCTAGAAACAACTTGACTCTTCTGTGAAGCAGAAGTAATGATACATGTGTAGTGATGGCCACACAATGGGAAGACTTAAATTAACATTTTCTACCCAAAGATGAATATGCTGAAGGGCTTAGTGCACTGCTATTTGCAGATTAAATCCATCAGATATGAAGGTGAACTGGATAGAGGAGAGATGTCAGAATTTATCTGTGGCAAAGTAATAATTCAAATATATAGGCAGTGGCCTATGTGCTTTCACTTTATGATTGTATGTTTTAAGATTGTATAAGATTCTAGAAATAAAGAACTTCTATAGCATGATTGAGGGAATTTATTGCAAAAATGTACTGAGTTAGAGCTCTGCTGGGATAACCTCCGAGGTGCTTTTAATATCTCATTATTTTCTGAATAAAAACATTACAATTTTAGTTTTATTCAAAAATCCAGTCTTCTCCTTCAGCGAGACAGAACTACTGGACATGGAGCTTTTAAGTTTGAAAGTCTTGCACAAATTGGCAATGCACATTCCTTTTTTCCTAAGAACTTATGAATTAGTTATTTCAGCTACCCATTAGTACCAGAGAGATCCAAGAATTGTTCTGTGATTATGCTCAACTGTTGAGGTAGCAGAATCAGTGTAATTGAAGCATTTCTCTCAGTCTAGCTCATTTCTAACAGAAGTAATTCAGACAATAAAATATCTCTACATTCCATTAATACATGGATTTACAAAGAAAGGAAGGTAATTTGAAAGGAATAAAAACGGGGATAGTATTTTTATTAACATCACTTTTAGAACCTAGATTGAAAAGTTCACTTGTTTTAATTTGATTTGACCCACAAACACTATAAAAAGTTCCTATTAATGTCTTCCATGTGTTTGAGAATATGACAAGCTTAATATATACATTTGGGTAGAACCGAAGGCTTCAGTAAGTTGCAAAACACTTGTCAGTATCTTTAAGAATACCTATTGCTGAGTTTCTTGTGTGTGGGATACTTTTCCCCTCACTCTCTTTTATATGTAATAAATATCTGTGCTTTTGAAAATGCTTCTACAGATAATATTGACTTGAAATATTTACTCCATTTCTATAAATACCCTTTTCACATATAAGATAATGTAAGTCATTTGGAGTTTGTGAAGCCAACATGGAATGTTTGCCAAATTTAAGACATTTTCATTCATTTTATTAGGTTAGCAAACATCTGATCGCCCAAACTGTATTCTGCATTATGTGAAAGTCTGAGGATGCAAAAAAGGATAAAACATGGCCTCTACCACAAGGAGTTGGTATATCTATGTGAGGAGAGATGAAAGGGAGCCAGCATGTAATGGGGAAACCAGCCCAGGCTGGCATCCAAACTTAGACAGAAGATGGCAATACAGCTGGAGGGGGCTACTGCTTATACAGGTCATACTACTTTTAGATACTTATTGTCTAAAGTGAAAGATATCATTTATCTTGTAGAAAAAATAGGACAACTTTTCTCTAATCCAAGTAATTCTGCTTAGTCCCAGGTTCCGTGACTAAACAATATGTCGCAGGTACAGTCAGACTTTTTTCCATGCATTTCTGCAAGGTTACTGTGGACTTAATCCTGTCTCCCTGGAACACTTGCCAGGAAATATATTGGACTTGAATAGTCATCAGGGCTAAATTCTGAAAGTTAATAGGAAGGAGCAAGAAAAGACAGAAGAGAATGATCTAGAAAAAGCAACTGATTGTATAGTCATTAGTGATGGAATGTAACAAACCATCCCAAAATGTATTTTATTTGGATGTTTGCGAGACATTGCCTTGCTGTGTAGTTCAGGCTGACCTTGAGCCCAGACTGGCTTTCAACTCACAAAGATCCTCCTGCCTCTGGAGTGCTGGGATTACAGGAGTACACTGACATGCCTTGGTCTAGGAAGCCAAAAGCAGCAAGCATTCAGCTCAGAGTTTTTCAGGTAACAGTTGAGGCTGAGCTGAATGCTTCTTATGGCTTCAGTTCACCCCCCCCATGGATCTTGGCTGGAGTCACTGTTGGTCTGCATTGGTTTATAACTCTTCTTCTGGGATGGCTGATTGTGAGAAGGGTGGAGTAAGCAGTGCCTTTTTCTCCCTGTGCTTGCTTGGTCCCCACAGGCCAACCCAGACTTGCTCACACCATGTCTGAAGAGGACCAGAGTCAAGAATGCAAGAATGGGAACTTATCACAGCTGGGTGCAAGGGTGCACACTTGTTACACCAGCACTCGGAGCCAGAGGGAGGAGCATTGCCCTAAGTTTACTGTCAACCTGGGCTATGTGCAGAAAGACTCTGTCTCAAAAACTAACTAACTAACTAATTAACTAACTGACTAACTAAATCTCTTTTTAGCTCAGGTTTAGTAATAACAAAGGTTTCTTTGCTTTCTACCATTTAAAGACACTAGGCAGCCAATCCACATTCAAGGAAAGAGGAAACAAAATATGACTCGAGAATGGGACCAATAATTTAGGCAGTACATGATGTTTACATAACCCAATGGGGCAAAGAGACTAACGACAACACATTCATTAGGGTTCTTTTTCTTCACTTGCCTTATGACAAAGGATCATTGTTCAAACACTACCGTTTGTCATAGTCAGTTCAGGGAGTGGGGGTAACATTTTCTGTGCTTGATTCAGCTGACCAAACCTGTGTACTGGGAGTCAGTGGATCAGATGTGGAGATCAATTATGAAGACAGATGGTGTAATCAGGTCTTCACTGCCACTCTGTTACCCTGGCCAGGCCCTACAACATACATCTCACAAAATGCATCACAACATCAGTGCAAAGACGCTGCAATTGGGACAACAATGCAGGGGAATGGAAAGATATGTTGTTGCACTGTAGCTTATAGTACAATCAGTATTCAAGATGGTCTTCCTGAAGGAGGCAAACCTAGTCAATGTGCTAATAAATTTGCAAGGTCTGAGTTGTTCCAGGACCACATTTGTGAACTCAGAGGGTCATAACAAAATACCAGAGTGACCTAAACAGTAGAAATTAATTTTTCTACTGATCTGGAAGGAAAAAGTAAAAGATCCATGTGCTGGCATTGTTCTCTGATGAGGATCTGCCTTCTGTCATCTCTCACAGATGGTACCTCCTCACAATGTTCTTATGGAAGCGGTGTAAGGACACCACAATGTGGCCTTATTTAGCCTGAATTGCTTTCATCTTTGAAAACTCTGTCTCCAAATACATACATATTGTGCATTACTGTTTTTGAATATGGATTCTTAACTAAACACAATTCCGTCCATAGCAGGGCCAATATATAAAAGTGACAATTCTTCCACTAGTGACTCTTATTTTTCATTTTTATCCTTTAACACATATAAAGAATATTAGATAAGTATCTTAAACTGCCACCAAATTATTGGCTTGCCCCAGGTCATTCATAAGTTGTTTGTCCTTAAACGAACAGGTGATTTCTTGGGATGCTTTATAATGAAGAGAGTATTAGAATAGCAAACAACCTTTTTACTGAGTCCCATCGCTCTAAGAAACTCAGAAGTTTATTAGAAGTAAAGATATATTCAACTGTGAATAATGCTTCTAACATAAATTTTATATTTTCATTCATTAAAATATTTGTTTTGATTTAGTCCATTTATCAAGTGAAATAGGAAAATGATTGCATGTTCACTCTTTTAAAGAAAAGCAAGACAATAACATTGCAAATTTAAATTTGTTTCTATGTATTAGTCATTTATGATGATTGCTACACTATAATAGAACACATTTCAAATTATAATCAACAAAACTATAATTTTATATTGTGACTGAACCAAGGGACTGAAAACATCTTAATGAAGAAGGCTTTGCATATTCCCTGTAATAAATAAATGACATACTGGAATTGATTATCATTTACTGCCCAGGGGAGCATCTTCAAGACAGAAAAATGCAATATTCTTACAACAGATTTATTAGATCATAATCAAATTGTACTCAATTTCAACTTGAAAAGTAAACCTTCTCAAAATGATGGGTCGATAAGTAATACTTTAATTGTCCAAAAGAATTCTGAGAATTAAAAAGTAATATTGAATTGTGTTTCCCGAGAAACTACTATACATGATTTCTACAGAACTCTGGAGGCAAAGAATCCGAGGTGGTACAATGAAGGAAGATAGGATGCTTTTTTAAAAGAAAAGTTCAGAGCTGAAACAGAGTTGCAATAACATAGGCAGGAAAAGTACAGCAAGTGCATTTTGGATGTATTGAACAACTACTGAATTAATGCAGCAAAATTAAAGAAAAAATATTTTACTGAAAGCTCACAGTACAGTTAGCAGATCAATAAATAAAACTACCAGCTTCAAGATTAATAAAGGTATGAAATATTCTAATCTTAAATTACAGAGAAGATTTTTTACAAAAGGAAATGTCAGATGCATTGGCACCCTACCTCTAATTGTACTCAAACCTCTAAAAAATGCTCAAACAGAAGGAAATTTAACCATAATTTTCCAGTTTGATCAAAACAGGAGTATCATTTAAAAAGTATACTATCTTTGATGCCAAAAAAGTTATGATCTCTTTTCCTTATCAATTCAGTATTTATTGTCCCCCAAATTTGTGAATGAACCATGTAATACACAGGACCGTTCCAAAGTGTATCTGTCTGCTCCAGTATGACACCATTTGTATTTTAGAAAAGTAACCTCGCCTATTTTTCTCCATTTCTATTTCCATCTCTCTGTCCTGTCTCTTTGGGGAGAGAGAGAGAGAGAGAGAGAGACAGAGAGACAGAGAGACAGAGAGACAGAGACAGAGAGAG
>NDGM011108214.1:0-10437 GCA_002564305.1 Octomys mimax | reverse complement strand
TCACTACTAGATCGGACTCGTAGTGATCCTCCTGTTTACAGCCTCCCAAGAACTGGGATTACAGGCGTGGGCCACCACGCGCAGTCTAAATTGCCATCTCAGCGCACCCGGGAGATGGGGCCAGCGTGGCAGGCCTGGGTATCGAACCTTCGTTGCAGGCGCTTTAATCCACTGAGTTATTTGGCTGGCCCTAAAATCACACTTTTTTTTTTTTTCGTATTTAGGGCAGGGTCTACAGTGTCTCACTACTTAGATTGGACTCGTAGTGATTCTCCTGCTTTTAGCCTCCCAAATCCTGGGATTACAGGTGCACACCACCATACCTAGTCTCTATTGCCTCAGAGCGCCCCGCAGGCGGGGCGGCAGGGAACGCCTGGGATTGAACACTGACTATGCACTCTGGCTAAGCAGGCGCTTGCTCTCATCCATCTTGGCTGAGCTATCAGGCCAGCCTCAGGATGTTTACATAGTAAGACCCCATCCAGCCACTTGCTGAGTCACTTAGTTAAACTTCTAAACTTCTCAAGTTCACACAATTAATCAACCATTATAACATCCTAGGGTGCAAACCCACACTGTGGTCTGTCCTCTAATCCTAGGGTACAGAACAGCTGAATCACTTAGTAACCTTCAAGACATCTCAGGTCAAACGTGTTTTAACCATTACGTTCACCTAAGGAATGTACTCAGTATCAGATATGAGTCTGACCTTGAGGCACAGGAGGGAGACGAAACCAGTCCCTGTATTTGGAAAATCACTCTTAGTACAGAAGAACTATTTTAATTAGAATAATATTTAAAACATTACTTCAACAAGAATAAAAAGATGAAAAATGAAATATTATGCTTGTTTATGTAGGGAAGATTTGATTTATCTCCTTTCATATTTTCAATCATTTGAGATGTAAAATATTCTAAGAAATAACACATATTTAATATTTATTTATTTATTTGGTGGAACCGGGAATTGAATTCAGGCCCTTGCACTTGCCAGCGAAGCACTTGTTCTACTGAGCCATCTCCCCGTCCCCTAAGACTCAAAATTTATACTTACTAAAGCAGTTATTTACATGAAAATTTTGAAAATAAATATAAAATTTCCTTGACCTAATTGCGTCACATACTTTGCATTATAAGCTTCTAAAAATGAAATATTTGTAAACAATAACAGTAGATGCTGGACCTAATTTTCTGTAAATTAGCAATAATTATAAAAACATAAATATGCTTTATTTGACAGTGTTTTATTTTTGTCAATAAAAATTAATTTCATTTCTGTTTTTAATAAGTACTGATTTTTTTTTTTTCTGTATTTTAGGTAAAGCCTGTGGATCAAATCCCTGCCCCCTGCTCCTGCTTGCAAGCACTTTAAATATGAAGCATTTGGCCAGCCCTTCGAATAAGTACGGATTTAATTGTTAATTCATTCAGAAATATAAAGTAAAAAAATAAAAGAAAGAACATATACAGTAAACACCAATGGTTTACACTATTTCAAAGGTTAGAATCTATAATTCTGGATTCAGTCTGTAATTGTGTTTAGAATAAAAAGAAGTAAACTTTTCCTTTTATCTTTTTTAATCATAGATATATAACTGTAACAATAGTGTATCTGAAAACTAGGAGAAGAGATTGATAATATAATAAATGATTAATGGTAATAACCTAATAATTGATATCGGGTTTTCAACCTGTGTCGCACAGGATAGGACTAAAACTGCAGATTGATGGTAACTTTCAGTGTTTGTTTACAAGTTATAAACGTTTTTCTTATTATGTGACCAAAGAAATTGACCTATCAGTTTATAAGCATACATTAGATCATAAGAAAACCAATTTCAAATTGAGTTACAGAAAACTTCCATAAATCTAATCCAAAATTCTTTGGGGAAACTTCTAGCTAGGAATTAATTTTGTGGCCTTATTTATCATTATTTTTTAGATTTTTTTGTTCAGTTGTTCAATTGCTACATTGGAGAAAACAATCAATAAAATCTATCAACACTATTTCTATTCTCCTGTGAAATACCTGTGAAAATAAAATAACCCAACATTTGTGATAAAAATTATTATTATAAATATATGAATGGAAGACTTATGATTATTAATACACGAATGAAAGAGGCAAATTTTGAAAGACTTGAAATAGACCAAAGGATGCCTGACATAATATTGGTTTCTTTAATTTTAGATATTCTGATTCAAGAAACATTTTTTAAATTTGCTGTTAAGCTATTATTCTGCTATCAGTTATAAAGCACATTTTTCCTCGTAGGAATCTTGATTGCTTCTCATAAAATGCATGGTGATTATTGCCCTGTAGGTCTGACTCAGTTTTATTAATTTTTGCTTTCGTGAATTCATTTAGCCTTCTTTAACAGTACAAGTGTTATACTTTGAATTCTACTGATAAATAAACTATCCTGTGTACTGTTCTCTGACTCATGAATTAAATAGCGTCTTTGATACTTGCGTAGTTTGTGTTTGTATGAAAGTCACTATGGTGTGCAGATGTGGTGACGCTGTCTCAGTGGCTTCCCAACTCCAGGTGGCACATGTACTACCTGTACAGAAAGCAACAAAGTTCAAGAAGACGGTAATAATTCTGAGGAAAATCTTGAAAGGAAGTCATTGTCAAGTTGTAGTTGGAAATATACATGCTGTATAGTGCATAAGGACAGGTAATTTCAGCAGGTCACATGAAAGCTAAAGACATACACACGTATACCATATTCTTCTGGAAATATCATGAATCCAGTATATTCTGTATTAATCCTAATCTCTAAAGTTGAGAGAAGAAATATAAAAAAAATACTTATAAGAAAGTTTGTTGCAGAATACTCACACAGAGTATAGACTTCTATGTTGTAACATTAAAATATGGTGAAAACAGTAAGTTATAGAATATTTTTAAACATTTTGAAAATTTTTAGAAATTCAATAATGCATGTAGACATTACATAATGATATTCTAAATCTAAAATTTTATACCTTTGTCAATATGAGGAAGAGATACAGAAATTGAGGGGAAACTGAAAACATACTTACTGATTTTTCCTAATAAGACATAATAAATAAACTTGATTTATTCGTCCATAGATAAATGGGAGAATGTTTAAATCAGAATATGGGAATTCAAACTAAATAATTTATCTAAATTAGCAGGTGGAATTAGTAATGTTTCATTGGCACAGTAAAACTTCTTTTAAAGTCTTCCTAGTAGTCAACTTATTTTCTTTCTTTCTTTCTTTCTTTTAATGTATTTGAAACAGGGTCTCTCTATACAGTTGGGACTCTTAGTGATCCTCCTTTTTCAGCCTCCCCAGGGCCGGGGTTACAGGTGTGTGCCACGCCTAATCTGGATGACTGGCTCAGCATGCCCAGAGAGGCATACGGTGCCGAAGTTTGCACCTTAGTCCTTGCCCTACCCTAAGCAGGAGCTCAGTCTGCTAAGCTATCTCGCCAACCCTAGTCAACCTATTTTCTTAATAATTTTTTTAGCCTCTGAGTTTGGAATCATTTCAAAGCATAAGAAGCATTGAATATGAGAAAATATTATCATAAATAAGATAAATATAGTAACCTGTTGGGAGCAAAAGAAAGGAAAAACTTAGTCACTACACAAACTTTATAAGGTTTTTAACTTGTTAGGACGGTGTGTGAAACATTTTACTTAGTTACCATATCTAGTTGATTTCAGAAAGTCTTGAATATTTTTTATTCTTGACATTTATATCATCTTTATAGTACAGTATATTTATATCTTCCCCATTAATACACCTTTTAGCCTGGCCTGAGATCTTTCTTCTTAGAGGAGGTTGTCAATGGTAGTAAGTGCATCTTTTCAGAGCTTGGAACAGCACTGTTAGCTCAGTAAATATTTGTTGTGTGAATGTTACCAACCCAGGCATCTACCCTATCTCTGATCTGTTACAAGCAACGGCAGCGTAGGCAATTTGGTTTTCCTTAATGGAATTGTTTCTCATTTAATATGCCCTGGGTCATTCTGAGACTACCTGTACATAAAATAAAAACAAAACTCATAGACTTGCAAAAGTAGAATGAACTGCATCTGAAACAGCATTCTAAATTGTCTGCTAATTGATTCCTGGCAAATATCTTGCTGTAATTTGGACTTCATTGAAAGGTGTTGTTTTTTTCCTAAATGCGTTTGATTTTACATAAGGGCTCTTGCAAAAAATGTTTTATCTCTTGCTCATCTACACTAATAAATGTTTTTTTGCTACATTTATTTTAGGACAAGTTTTAGTGTTTTAAAAAGAGAAGAAAAAAAAAATGAAACTCTCCATCTCTTGATGACTAGACCCAGCATTATTTGAAGAGATTTCCAAAGCATTTTTTACAGATGAATATATGTTTACTGAAAGCTATGACATTTTTGACATAGAGATGAGTATTTAATATATTAAATTCTGTGATGTTAGAAATTATGTAGCAAACATAATTGCTGTTAATCTAGTAAATGTACAAAGAATTGTTTACATAACTTGGTGTTTCTCATACAAGTTACTGCTACAATTTTGCTATGTGATCTGTCAGAATAAGAGCTAGTGTAGTTTTGGGCAAAAGATGTGTCTTTGACAAATAAAAGCTGAATGTAAAAGAATTCTTGAAAAACTAAATTCACCAGGGCTCAAAAAGTTTCTGTGAACTACTATCCCATAGGGCATAACATTGAGTCACAACAACCCACCCCACATCTATCCACTATAAATTTGTAGATTAGCTTAATAGTAGCCAGCTGTGCCTCTCAGTACCTGTACCTGGGGATACAGAATAACGTCTCTGTGTTTACTCACTTACTTTGTAGGACAAACACAAGGATGTGTGCATATGTGTACAAGTGTTAAACTAGGAATTTTGTCCACATACTGCTATATCTAACAGGTATTGTGCATGTTTGCCTGAGCATCACAAGGAATAAAATAACATTCACAACATTGTCCTTTTATAAAAATTTGTATTTTGCTATAACAGAATAAGGGTGTGCCTCACAGTAGCTATATTTGGGGAAAGTGAGAACTGAACTGTGCATTCACCAACATTTGGCAAATGAGTGTAAACCTATGTACAGGAGAATCAAAGGAGCAACTTACTCATGAAATGCTCGCTGCTAAGTTTTTATGAATGTAGGATTTTCCAAAAAAAAAAAACTCTTAATTTTTCCTTTAGAAATAGCCCAATTCAGTGCAATGAAACATAAAAAAACAGATTTGCAAGTTTTGGAGCTCAAAAATGAATCAACAGATAATTCATGCTTGGATAACGAAGATGATAATGACTTGCATTCAGATGACAATGCGAGTACACTCAAAACATTACAAAATGGTCACACAACCAAAATGAAACTAGGGCCAAGATTATAGAGAGGATCTTGGCAGGGAGAAACCTCCTGGAGAGAGTGCTAGCACTGTCATCCAATGTTGGAAGTTGTATATAAAAGACAAAATGCTACACGATGGTGTGAAATGCACAAACGTTGAAATATAAGTAAAACATTTTGTGCGGACCAGGGTCCATACTGAAGAATGTACTTCTATGACACATTAGTAGCAGAACTGAAAGTATTTATAGATGTGCTGTACTTACCAAGGCTTTTTCATGAACATCACAGGAATGTAAGATACTTAAGGGTGTGGACTTGAGGTTGGTAGGATAACAGTGACACTGAGATTTGGATTCTTTTAAATAGCTTGAAGCTGATGACAACAATACACACACGTGATAACCTGGTGGCCAGCTACTCATTGTTTGAGAGAGCTGTGTGTAACTCCAAAAATTTACAAGCCATCTGGATACTTGTCTTATGGATGCGAAGACTAATTATGCTTTCAATTCAGAAAATAATCCTGGAACTGAATCCCCAGGTCCTTATGCATTTAGTAATATGCTATGTACAGACTTGTTCCCCATCTCCCAGAGTAATCAAAATGTGGCATTTGACAACTGCTTCAGAGCTCACAGTTTATGTAACATTTCCTAAAAGAGTACAAGTTGACCCGCATTGGAACTATATTCAGGAACAGAGCAGAAATTCCAAATGAAATATTGCACTTTTAAAAGAGAAAATTGCATAGTACACTCTTTGAATTTCAGAAAGGTATATGGACCTCATACTTGGCAAAGAAAAACAAGCTGGCACTCCTGATGTCGACATTGTGCCATGTTGGAGATACTGATAGGGCAAAACGGAAACTGCAATGATAACTTTCTAAAACAAAGCAAAGGATGGTGCACGTGTTGTTGATGAGTGATGCACCAACTATACTGTTATTGTTGGCTAATGGTTGTGATATAGGGAGAAAAACTGATCTCAAGTGGGTGACCTCCAAACGATACAGGGAACCTCCAAATGACATAGGGAAAAATGATCTTCTGACCTGACCTGCACTAGTTTGTGTTCTCTAAAACCAAAGAATGAATTTTAGGAACAAACAGAGGCTATGAGCAGAATATATTTATTGAGGGAAAGAAAGCTCCTGTCCAAGAGAGACAGGAGGGGTACCCCAGCAGGCTGTTTCCCTCGGAAGCTGTCTCTTCCAGGAACTTTTATAGTGTAAAACCATGTAGGGCTAGGGTGGAGAAGGGGGAACTCACTTAGGTGGATGTGGGATGGGGCAGAACTATGGTCAACCAATGAGATTACAAGTACCATTGCTCAGGTAAAATTGATCAAGTCTGGGACCAAATGGGTAAGGAAGTCACATAGCAAGGGGGTATGAATGAAAAACAGGAGCCATAAAATAAGGATTCTTTTTGGCTTTTTCAGGGTAATGATCAATCCAGGATGCTAATCTTTAGGGAGGTTAGCATTTGTTTGCTCTTTAGGTCTGCTTCACAGCAGGAGCATCTGTCCCTCCCACAGTTGCAAGGTATCTTGTCTTTTGTGTTATCTCCTTCGAAGGCCTGACCCTGTCTGACTGCCTGTAATATTTCTATCTAACTTGGCTGCCTGCAACTGTTGTATTTCACTCGATCCTAAAGATGTGTACCATGGATAGTTACATAGTTTGAAAAGGAAATGACAAATGCGAAATACCACGGAGAAGTTTTCTTAGAAGATTGGGACTGGTGGTCCTAGAGATAATTTATAGCAGAGGTAAAACATGTTTCTGTCCAGCTAAACAACATGCAAACAACTGTGGACCACAATGGTGAGCCAACAGGTGGACAAGTGCAACATTGCAGAGACTTCAGGCAATGACAGAAAACCCAAAAGGATGCCAGCTGTGCTCTGAAAAAATGAAAGGAAAATAAAACATACATGCTATTGGTGGAAATTGTACTTGCATATAAAACATGCCATCTTCACATGTAAAAACTGCCTTTGGTGTGACAGTTGAGGCAAAGATTATTTTTATTGTTTAGCTGAATTGGTATTTTCATTGTGGTACACACAGAAATTTGATTCTGTGGGTATTTTTTAGACTTTGCGTACTGTAAAAATAGTAGATACTGAAATTTTTGATGCTTTTCATAAATAGTAAATACTAAAAAATATCTTCTATTTGCTATTTTTCCTGTTATGTTTCATTGTTTAATAAATCAAACTCAGAAAATTAAAATAACTCCATCAATAGAAATATTCTAAAGAATAAACATGTATTATACATTCACAACAATGTACTTTATGAAAAAAGTTGCCTTATTTCCCCTGAGAGAAAGGGTTAGTGATGTGTGGCAGGAGCCACTGAAATGATACTTATGTAATGCTGTCTGATCTATGCACCATTTTCATTAGAAAAAGGGTGTACTGTTTTTAATTTTTAATGAAAATTTTCATCTGTGGAAGAAATATTTATAACTGTTTTACATGAAAAGTAGTATAAATAGAAAGGAGAATATTTGCATGTACAGAGATGGGAGAAATGTTTCAAAGATTAGAGATAGTAAAAACAAGGGAATATCATTAACATGATATTGAAAACTTCCATGTCAGAAATTTTCAGATAAATAGAGAATTTGAGGGCATAATTAATATATTCATCATCTTTCTCATAAATTATAAATACAAGGGCAGATTTTGTAATTTATTTCAGCTTTCCCCTCTACTCTTGGATTATTTCAGTCATATTGAGTGGTTTGCAATTTCAACTAAAAAGAATTCAGGGTATGAGCCTGGATATCCATTCTTAAAAATAATTGCAAAACTATTTAAAACTCCAAACTAAAGCCAATATTCCAGATCTAGTTTCTAGTTTTAATTTATTTAAGATTATGAATATATATGCACATATATGAAACAAAGTTTATCATTTAATCATCAACATTAATCACTGTTATTCTCTAGAATTTTTATCAAATGCCTTTTTCTAAAAAAAAATTTGAATCATTAATATACAGATGTCTACAAGATGCAGGGATTTTCTCACTGGCAAAGATGTTCCTTTATATGTGTGAGGCCTTATGCTGATAGCTGGCACCACTAAAAATCATTGTGTCCATTAAGATTGCAAAAATTCTTCTTAAATTATTCTTAATGTTTCAAGTTTTATTCTTTGTATTCTTGATATATTTTATTTAAGAAAAATTTACGCACAATCTAGACTTTGATGATTGCAGTCACAGTAATTTTTTACTACCTGTGAGAGTTTTGACTATATTCGCCCCCAATAATTTTGGTCAAGACTATTTCATATAATGTTTGTGTAGCGATTTATTTGTGTGTCGAAGTCAGTGAACTACAGTGTGCTGAGGTTTCATCAAACATTATTCTTGGTGTGTCTTTGAGTTAACTTGTGCATTAATNGTGGATTCTTTCCTCAGTACAGGCGGGCATCTGCCAGTACAGCCTTAATATAGTAAAAATGCTGACAGCTAGAAAGCAAGAGGAACTAAATGTGACTGAAGCATCAGATGCCCCTAAGTCTCACACTGCTGGCATTTGACCGAAAATGGATGCCAGTGGCTCGATTGTTCTCTGAGCTTTAGAGTCCAATTGCAATTCTGTGGTGATTCTCATGGATCTTCAAGCTGCTAATTGAAGATTTTGGAATTTTTTGCCCCTGTCATCACATGAGCAACCCTGCTCCTCTCCCCATCTCTGTCTCCGTCCTCACCCCTGCTCCACCCATCTCTTTCTTTCCAGCCCATTTTTTGCATATATGGTATTTATTAGACTCCAAGTACAGAAGTGATTTTTCTGTTCATTCCAAAGTGCTCAACCCCAATTTTCATCATCATTGCTTTTGTTATTACATTTCTTATATTAAAAGTACTTATTTTCAAACTTTTGTAACTAGCATTATCAATTCTTAAATAATCATTTTTTTGGCCCATAAGAACAAACTCTGTTTGAATTTTGATTTTGTTTTTTTTTTTTTTTTGGCGGAACCGGGGAGTGAACTCAGATCCTTGCGTTTGCCAGTCAAGTGCTTATCCTACTGAGCCATTTCCCTGGCCCTTGATTTTGTTGATATAAAGCATTCCTAAAAGTTTTATTTTCCTGGGTGTTTTTGAGCTGTAATGTGAATTAATTTCTTCTATATTTCAGAGAGTTAAATTTTATTGTTCTATGTTACCATCTGGATTTACATATATAACAACATGAATTATTTTATTTTTCAAATACTAGGACTTTCAAGCATTTAAATTCATCTTATAGTTATTGAAAATATTGACCTAAATCTGTTAAAGACATACAATATAAGGTAAGAGAAGTTTAGCTTCTATTACCAGTTATGTCTTTTCTTCTGGAAAATTTGTTTAAAATGTTTGCTTCACTTTTCCATTTTAATATAGTCTGTTTAAGAACATACTGCATGCATACTTTTCCTTCCCCTATTTTAAAAAACCTTGAAAATATGAGGAGGGCTTTGATATTTCAAAAGAGTATGCTCCATCAGGAGAATACATTTCAAAGTCTGGTTTTTCTTGAAGTAATACGCTCAAAATTGGATTTCTGTACTTACAACTGTGCATGGAATCAAATGAACTAGACAAATGCTGACAGTGTAGAGATTGATTAGAAGGACATAGCTGTGTCTAGGAAAAGAGATAAGAAAATTGAAACAGAGAGGACAAGGAAAGAAAATGAAATATAGTTAGACTAGAGGGATAGGGAGACTTATGAGATGTGGGGAATTAAAGGGTACTGCCAATACAGATTGTGTGGCTGCAAAAGCAAACGACTGAAAGAATTTTGGTGGCATTAAGAAGAGTGAGAAATGCACTTACTAATTAAAATGGTGATGTGGCATATGCAAGAGTCGATTTTTTAATCACTTCTGTAATAATGTATCTACCATATTGTCTAAAAGATAGGACCTGGAGAAACATGAGAGCTGGAGGCTTACACTTTTCTTTACTTACATAAGAAAGGTACATACAAAAGACTACAAGGATGCCAAATTACTGTATATTCAAAATAGTTAGGATAGATATACAGCTGCATTCTCTTAATTCAATGAATAGAGA